>PTEX01000037.1:0-59465 GCA_003342815.1 Eudromia elegans
AAAAAAAAAAAAAAAAAGGTGCCAAAATGGAAACAAAAGCCCCTGATTACATTTCAGGCCCAATGAAACTGAGCTCACTTACCCTCTGAATCTGCCAGGGCACGTGGTGTTCCTTGCACTAGTCGAAGGCCACTCACTGCTTGGGCTTGGCTTGACACACACCCAGAAGGATCCCAGCAAGAGGCTGGGGCTCAGTTAAGTAGATGTTTCGCCCCACCGTGAAATAAACACAGCGAGATGAGCCGGCGACAAAGAGTCAATTTGTTTCAGGCCCCTGTAAAATTCCAGACTGTGTTCTCAGTAATATGATCAGATTTGGGGCTAGACGATCAGCTTTGGCAGTTTCAACAGAGTCTGTCTGCCAGTACTATAATTGCAAGCACAACCAACATCTGAATATAATAATAATAATGATGATGATAAAAAGTAATGTTACCGTGGCCCACACCCACTGGGATGTCTCATTCTAGCTTTGGCTTCAGGATAAAGGACGATGAGGATGTTTGGATCAACAGCTTCATTTCAGCCAGTGTTCCTGATAAGTCTGTCACCACGTTTGTTTCTGGAAAACATTAAGCACAACATAGAGCTCATTCCTATATGATGTACAAGCAGCTTGTTTTTCTCATTTCACCACAAGTCTTATTTATATATACACTGCAAATAGACTGATACCACACACAGAGTATATCCATAGGGTCTGACTTTCCACGGTGTTATATCAGATTTATGACCTTGTAATTCCATAGACTTTAATGAGTTTTACCAGAATAAAGCTGGTTCCTAAAGACAGAGGATATATTAAGAACTTTCACGTATTACTTGTATCTCCACCCAGAAACAGCATAGGTAGACACCTAGAACAGATGACAACAGTTAAATTTGCTTAATACCTTATTTTGTAAGGCTCTGATTTCAGCTACTCATAACTCTGCCAAACCCTCAGTATTTAGGCAGAAACTTCTATCTAACATGCTGGCCTCAGGCTAAGCATTTTCAGACAGTTGCAGGAAAAGTAGTGGGATGAAGTGAAGGAAAACCACACTGTTACCCCGGTGTTGATGAAGCTCTTCAATCTTTGAAGCAATGATTGAAAACTCTGCCAGGAAGTCATTTGTTGTAACCCAGATATGGGCTCGCTGCTGCCCTGGAAACCTGCCCACGACCGGCCATGGAGAAGAGTCTGAAAGATGCAGTTCTCATACGACTGTCTACCCTGCCCTGGCGCCTGAGGTACCCGCATGTGCTGGCACTGGCGCATGGCACCCGCAAAGGCAGATCTCTGCGCTCAGAAAACGCAGGTACCAAGCCCAGAGTGGACACTTATAGCCATTTAGAAGGTCATTTACGTGTGTGTTGGCAGGCTTCAACTAACAGGATGCCACCCACATGCAGAAGGTCAGGCCAGCAGCAGTTGGGTGCTGTGGGCAAGCTGCAGACAGGACAAAAAGGGGGAAACGAGAAAACTGCACTAAATTAGTTTGCTTTATAAACTAGTGGCAATGCCCTGGTTGGCACTGCCAACAAACCACTGAAGTGGTAACATCTACTTCTTAGCCTAGGCAAGACAGGGCTGATTGCAGTTACTTTATCCATAAAAAGGGGACACACTGCAGAACAATGTACTAGCGAGTTCATGAGCAGTCATTAGACAGCACAGAATCAGGAAAATAAATTAGGGTTGGCCAGACCTCTGCCATGGCCACCTCAAGGCACACTAGCAACCAGAAAGGCCCTGTTTGTAGCTGGTCATCGCCGGGGGGATGTGGGCAGCCTGTGGGTGCACTCTTCCACAAAACCAATAGCAAACCCATGACTCTTCAATCACGGGAAGAATTCCTCGGCAAAGAGCATGGAGCATCTTCTTCTCATGGTCAGCTCCACCAAACGGAGGTTCCCAAACCATCCAAATCAGCGTTTCACAGTACATCCACATCCACCCCATGCCCTCAGGACATGCCCTCATATATATGTATGTGTATATATACAAACATACATTTCACTGTTTGGCACAACTCTACAGACTAATTCCTGGCCATTTACTGTGGTCACTGACAGTTGTGGGCTGCAGACCACCCCACTGGAGGGAATAACCTTTCAGTACTTTTACTATTACTCTCTTATCTCAAGTGGAGGCCTCTGCTAAATCTCAGTCTAAATGCTTCAGGCATCCTGTGAGCTCTGGGAAAGTGCATATGATTCCAAATTGTGGGAAAAGTGGTAGTTCTGTTTTTTTCCGCTTGGCTTCCAAGACCAGGTGTAGGGAATGAGTCACAAAACTGCACTAAGAGAATATTAAGGTTGCAGAATCAAGCACCTGTGAGTCAGGAACCACCAGGATTAAGGTGTTAGTCACATAAGAGAAAGATCTAAATAAATAATTATGTTTTGAGAGCCAAAACATGCTCTCTGAAAGACAAGCTAGACAAATACAAATAAAAGAATGAGGTCACTTTGTTTGAGAACAGCTTCTTGAAACATGAATTTCCGCCCAGACCACTTCCTTCTCTCCTTTCCTCCCTAAACTCCTGTCAAACTACACGTTTAATATGAAGGTTTCGAAAAAGGTCAATCTCTAGCAGTTGAAAGGTAAGAAAAATTTGGGCTTCAGAGGCAATTTTTTTAGACTGTTTCAAAGAGCTATAACGGTGTAAACTGAGTACCTCAGATTCACCACACGAAAATGCTGCTGCACTATAAAACTCTCCCTGTAATTTTTCTTCCTCTATAAAGATGACATCCATCCCTGTGGTAGGTCCACTGAAATTCGGGGATAAACTCATCAAGACAAAACCTCCATTCCACAAAAGGTGGAGGGGGGGAAAAAAAAAAAAAAAAAACTTTCAGGGCAAGTCTGTGCAGGGTTGTGCAAACAACCCCGAATTTCCCTGCGCTTCTCCGTCATCATAAACATCCTAAATGAAGCGCTTCATTTGTCAACTCTCAGCACGGGAAAAGCACTTCCCACCAACCTAAGGGGGGGCTTGCTCTTAGGGGAAGGGAAGCCTCGCTAGCCCAAGCCGCATTGAGCTCGGAGGAGGTTAGAGAGCAGCCGCTGAGCCACGCGGTTGCCTTTGGCTCAAGAAGGTCGCCAGCCACACGGGGCATTGCCCAAGTGTCCGCAGCAGAGGCCACCTGGGTGACTGGTGAAGGAAATCCCCAGTAAAGGTTCTGCCTTTTGCTCCTGAGAGCTGCCCTGTTGGTAAAGAGCCCTTAACCTCCAGAACCGCAGGCGTCGGTGGAGCCGACATCGCGGCTCTGGAGAAGGGCCAGCAAAGTTCAAAGCCCCTTGTTGGGAAACCAAAGCAACTCTGACAAGCATTAAGCTAAAACTTATGAGGTCCTGATTGCTAAAAGTGTATGTTTGGGATGTAAAAAAAAGCTACAATTACACCACCCACCCACACTGTTTATTCATTTTACACGCAGAGCTCTGGGCTGGAATGTGGAAATCTAAAACTATCTGAGCAGTTCCTCTCGACAGGACTCACAGCATTCCTGGAACGACATTTAGTGTCACAGTGTGCAGCCGAGCAAAGCGTTCCCCCCGTCACCTGCCTCTCCGCGTGTCGCTGCGGGTTGGGTTCAAGCTTGGTTTGGGTGTAACTCAAAGGTACTCGTGTCCTTTCAGTTGCTGCCTGTTTATGGGAAGGTTTCATGGCACACCGCACTCTGAAAGCAAATTTTTAAAAACAGAAGAGTGAGAAGCATGGTTTATCTCGCTCGGAAGTACTAGCAAGGGGCCCATGGAATCTCGTTAGCTCCTGCTGCGAGAAGCGCAGGGAATCGCTCCCACGCAGCCAAGGCTCCAAGGCTCGCCAGGCGGCACGGCCAAAGGCCTTAGGTTTTCACACCCGGGGCCTCCTGAGCCCCTTACAAAGCACCCGAGCCACCTGCAGGGGCTCCTCTCTGGTGCAGGTGCACCACAGACAGCCAACCCAGCCACGGCCACAGGAGAAGGACCCCGTGTGGGAGGCAGACCCGGCTCCGGACTGCCGTGTGCCGTCGCGTCCAGACTGCACGCGGGCTTAGGGCAGCACAGCAGCTGCATCTCCAAGTGCCCCTAGCTGACCGGGTGGCATGAAGGCAGCACGTGAAGGCAGCGCCCTGCCCGGGAGCGCTGCAGCAGCCCCGGCTCCAGCAGCCCTGGCTCCAGCACTGGTTGCACACACTACCCTTGACCCAGGCTAGGGGCTTAGGTAGTTGTATGAGAATCACAAAGCAATTTAGGTTGAATGGACCCTCTGCAGGTCTTCTAGTTCAACCTCCTAGTCATCGCAGGGCCAACCAGATGAGGTTGCTCGGAGCCTTGTCTCCATTCATTGGGATAAAACACCAGCTGCCAGGGCTTCTCTATTGCCTCTATTGACCCAGAACCTCCCCCGGGGTGTGCGCTCCAGCTGTAGAGCACGTGTCCCACCGCCTTCGGGTCACAGTCGTGCTGAGCAGCAGGAGCTGAAGGTTTCCTAGCGCTCTGCATCACCTCATAGCACACTGGTGAGGAAGGAGGGCTACGCTGACCTGTTCGCTAGTGCCAAACCTGGCTGCTGCTCCAAAGGGAAGAGAAGCAGGTGGGATGTTTCTGGGAGGTCTGGTCACCCCCAGGAGCCCAGGAGTTGGGGCATGCTGAGAAATGTGGGACATCCCCAGGTACTCCATGTGAGCAAGCAGCACAGCACAATTTTCAAACATACAGCACAGATATAGCAGACATTGCCGTGCTTTAATAAAGTTCTCTCCACGTGGCAGAGCGCGCTAGCCTGAGAGAAACATACCAAAGCGTTTAAACGTAGATCAGACATCTGAAGCTATCTGATTTCTTTCTACAGCCATCAAGTATCACCATCACCCTGCAAGATTGCAAAAGAAAAGGAAGCTAAGTCTAAATCTGTTAACCCCACCAATAATTAAGTTCTAACCTGATCTAAAATTTCATTTTCCATGAAAGACAAATTGACAAATCAGGGACATATGGACCCAAAATTATTTTGATGACTTAGCTGAGCTCAACCTGATCCTCTTCATAATTTTCAATACTATGAAAATAAAAAGCTACACGTGCATCATTCCCGAAGCTCAGGGGATGAGAGATCACACATACCTGAAATACCAGCGCACGACTTGAGCACATAACTGGAAACATTTTCGGTGGCTCTGTGCCCCACAGAGGTTTACGAATGGTTGCACCCAACCCTTGGAGGCTTTCCTCTAAAAACCGGCTCTTCTCTCATGGAGAGCACAGTCCTGCAGGCAAAGCCTGGACCACAGCATATCTATTGCAGAAATGAATTCTGTTTGGCACCAGGACGATGAGCACTTTCCTTTGAACATGTGGGAGGACGGACGCACGGATCTGCAGAATCACCTAAACTGCAGCACACAGCGTGGACATGCCCCATGCTAGGGACGTTCCTTATGCCAAGACGAGCCTATCGTAGGTGAGACTTCCCGTTCTTTCTGCAAGTGAATGGAATGACGAAGCTGGCGACAATGTTGTTGTACATCAAGAGCTGCAAAGCAGCTTTGTGAATCCTACAAGCGAGTTATTGTGCTCTGAAAAAAAAAAAAAAAGAAAATCCATCATTCCCCCAAATAAAAATAGGGCCAAATGCCACATACGGGTAGGAGCAGGAGGAAAAATTGCCACAAGTTGCTAGCAAAGGCTCTTCAGAAAGCCGCCCAAATGGATGTTTCATGGAGGTTACCACATCAAGATCATGTGTGTGGCAATCTAGAGTTCTCCTCCCTCAAAAGCTGTTTTCTTGGAGGCTCATTGCCTTGGAGAATCACATTGAGGGGAGGGGTTGAAACATTTCTCTTTCCTTGAATCTGACTGGCAGCAGGAACATGAAAACACTTCAACAAAGTGGAAAGTAAACCTCTTTATTCTAAAAACGTTAACACCTGAAGTAGCCACCCGTGCAACGGCACAGCTGAGCTCTGCTCTGTTACCTCAGTCACAATCGTTAAGTATTCCGTTTGTGCAGCTGCAGTAGTCGATATTCCGGGATGGTGGGAGTGGAGTCACTGACCGGAGTGGAGTCACTGACCAGACTGGTCCGCGTGGCCATTTTGTGAAGCACGACCTTCCCCCAAACTCCCCGCCGTGCTCACCTTGCGGGTAGCTGTTCGGGTAACAGCAGCCCTCTGCAAGGGACAGGGAAGACAGCCTCGGCCCGGGAGATATCCAGAGCCGTCCGTCACGGAGAAAATCCCCAGGCTGCAGCGAGCACTAAGCCATGCTATTTGAGAAATGACGGAGAGAGCTTATAGGCTCAGGGAGAGATTATAGAGCAGTGAACCCCTTAAAGCCGAGCGGGAGGCCCATGGGGAGCCCTTGATCCGTGCTCTGCTGGAGGAGCCTGCCTGGGCAGCAGCACAAGGGGAAGCCTCATCCTGCACGGACTCCGGCTGCACCAGCAGCTCTGCCTCTCGTGCGCAACCCTGCACGGGACTGCACACCTCCCTCGGCTCCACTGCCACGGTTTTGCCTTCCAAAACCACGTTCCCCTGATCAAGGCCCTTTTCCTTCACCAAGAGGCTTTACCTCCTTGGAAGAGTTTGAAAAGATTCACCTTCTTTAAACCTCCAGAGGGGTCTCCGCTGCTCTGCTTCCTCCAAGCTCAGCTCTTTTCTCTGTCAGAGAGGTGCTCCCTCTTCTCTTGTGTTGGGGGGGAATAAGGACCCACCCGCTCCCCTCTGCGGGCAGAATGCCCCACACACCTGCAGGCACAGGAATGTGGGGAAAACGCGAGCAAACACTGCTCGTTTGTGGGTTAGTTATCCTTCTGTATCGCCCTATCAGGCAGCCCTGTGCTCGGAGGAAGGGGCAGGACCGCGAGAACACAGACCCCAGAACGAGGACCGCTGAAACATGCTGCTAGATACACTCACATCCGCTGCCTCTTGGATTTTCACCTCCTGAACCACAGCATTCCTAGCTGCAACGCAGAACTCTCTACCTCAGCTTCTGGACTGCAACGAGAACGTGACAAACCCTCAGTAACGTTGCTAATGGTGCTTCCAGCAAGCCCTAATCTCCAGGGCTAGAAATTGTACAGCAGTAGGACACATGCCTAACGTTTGTTTTTCTGCTTATTTCCTTTCAAAGGTTAATTCCCCTCTGCCTGTCTGAAACAGAGCCACTTCACTCAACATTATTGCAGTTATCACACTTTGAACAGGACAAATACCTGCCCTCCTCTTCATCTCTGCCCACATAGCCCAGCCAAGACACTCTACAACCACTCATTCTCCCCAGCCACCCGTCCTACAGAAAGGGCAGCTCTACAGAAAGACTGACCAGATAAAGTCTAGTCTAAAGGCAACTGACGGATAGGCTAGAGCTCAACAGAAATCTTTGGCTCTGGACAACATACGTGAAGGGCTTCACCTCGTTCAGTGGTTCCTAACCGGTTCCTTTACACACCTTTGGGTGCTTCAGGGCGGCGGGTGGACTTCCAAGCTGCTGCTGCTGACTGCCTTTTCTCAAGGTCCCACAGCCTTCACAGGTTCATTTTCACAGCCCTTGCTGATGCACTGGTGACCTGAACGCAGCCTGAACAAGTTTCACTAATGTTGAGGAGTCATTTGCTTGGGTTAGAGCCTCCACAATAAAATAAAAGAATAAAAGCACGAAAAATGTCACAAGGGAGGGGGCAGTTTGGGCAACACACCAGAACACAGAACAGAAAAGCTACAGCCCAGAGCCTGAGCAAGGGGGGCCGCCGTTTATCTTATCCAGACAGAGCAAGTGCATTAAATTACTCCCACGTTTCCAGATCTCTCCCATGCATGAGCACCAACCAAAGTGACTGTACACCAGCACCCAGCCAGAGCAAACCAAAAGGGGAGACTTGCCTTCCCTCCTTGCTGTTGGTTATAATCCTCATGCTCCTCCGTTCCTCTCCAGATATCCCACCAGGGTGCACCCACAGCAGCGTAGGTGGTTGTTTCCTTTCCCCCTCAGTTTCCCCCTTGGGGCTACAGCAGTGAGTGATCACTCTCAACATTACAGGTCAATTATATAATTGGTCTTTTTTTTTTTTCCACTAGTCTTTAATCAAAAAGGGGATACTATAAAAATAGAAAGAAACAGTATTGTAGAAAACTATATTGTAAAACAGAAACCATTTAGACAAGGATGAAATATTTTCCAGTGCTTTAACGTGGTTTTGGAAATTCATCAGATTACAAATTAGTAGTGTCCCCTTAGGCAATCTCCTGGAGCAGGATAAATCTTGGACTCAAGTCTCTCATACAAGAGGTGACCTTGGATGAAAACCACACTGATGGCAACAAAATAAACGAGCATATGTCCTCTGACATTATGGATAAGTAGCTGGGGCTTTTTCTATGCAGCAGAACTGGGATTAAAAAAAAAAAAAAAAAATCAACTACAACTCCCTCCTGAAATGTTAAAGAAAAATAACCTCTTTTTTTTTCTAGAAAAGGTTCAGAGCAAAAACATCATTGCTTGAAACTCAGCATTTAGAGTATATGAAATACTGTTTTTTTCCTATCATAGTTAACCAAGTAAAAATATTATGTTTTCTATATCTTCTCCAACCTGCTATAAAGTCACAAAATCTCATTCAATCACTGGAACAAGTTAGTTCATGAATTGTCCTAAAGTAGAAAAAGCAAAAAAAAACCACATTCAAGATCTGTTTCAAAATATCTTATATAATAGTCTATCTACAGGAGGGTACAGAAGAGTAAGAGAATCCCATGATGGATATTCTGTGTTCTGCAGTTCTGTGTTCTGGCTTCGTTGTGCATTTCTTGCTAGGTCAGCATCAGAACCACCAACAGCAGCAGCAACCCCAAGAGGAATGTGTGTGAGAGGAGAAAAACAGAGGAATCCAGAACCACAATTAAGTGAGAACATTTCTGCCTTTAGAAAGCAAAAGCTGGAGAGCTAAGGAGATACCCTTACACCCTGGAAAATGCTACATCCTAGAGCTACAAAACCAACATAAAAGGGAGAGGATGACAGAATCTCACAAGAGCAGATGGGAGATAAACACAAGCAATCTCCGCCACCCTGTCATAATCAGCAGCAAGGCCTGATTTGTAACCACTAACAGCTGCTGCTTCAGTCACTCAGTGGCAGTTGGTTTTCAGTGCATTTTATTGGAAGTATCCATCACTCAGTGATAGGAAATCTCATTCCCAGCAATGATGAGGAAACAACCACAAGAAACAAGGCAGCTTGAGGGTATGCAGGATTTGCATTTGTTGAAAGAATAACCTTTGGCTCTCAGGAAACTCTGCTAGCTCCTCTCACCTGGTGGATCAAACAGTCCTGGGTTCTGAAATCAGCTGGACTTAGAGATAGGGAGAGCACAACAGAAATATTAGCAACCACTTTACCTCTTTCCACCTCCCACATGTAAACTTACCTTTGTAAAATCAGATATCCTTTTGATTAAGAAAACTACTGGATAAGTATTCTGTAACTGAACACCAGAAATAATACTCTTTATTGGAGCAATTCCCATGTTTGCATTCCCGGTGAAACTAATGCTTGGAGAAGTTCTTGCCCATGGACTCTCATTTGGCCAGGAGATATTTTTGTCCACAATAACACACACAGATCCCATCAGTGTTCCTCCAACACAATAATATCAGTTGAGCTAGTCCAGCTGTAAACCCCGAGCTTTTACTCAGCAGAATTCACCAGCCACGATCCTCGTTGTACTGAGGAACCAGACTTCATTCAGTCTTGCCTCGTGCTGATGGATTCCGAGGGGTCCTTAAACAGGAGTCAATGGCAATAGCTGCTTCTGCTCAGGACACGCTCGGGAACATTACGGTGTCCTCTCATTACTCCTGTTGCAGTCCGGTTCTGCCCCGCATCCTGCAGAGAGATGCTCTGAGCAAGAGCTTCCTGTGACACGGGTTTGCTTTCTCCGTGCGCACGTGGCTCTCCCCGAGCACAGCCACAACTGCTGTCAAAGCAAAACCAGCCATGCCACAGGCGTGCACGAAGCCCCACGTACCGGTGCAGCCCGCCAAAGCCTTCATGGGACTCGCACAACCACCGGCCGATGCAGAACCAGGCGCAAGGCAAGGCGTGCTCTGCTATAAAGGGCTGCTGGTTTGAAGTGGGTTGAAGTCACTGTCATTTATGGCAGTTGCATCCTCTGCTGTACAAGGTACTGGGAGATAGAAAGCTAGTATCTTCAATAAAGGGAAAAAATCATTATTCATAAATGGATATGACCTTCCCAGGCTACATATAAATTTTTATCCTGAATTCCATTTACATTATTATGGGGAGTTTTCTGATGGGCACACAAACTCATGTAGCTCTACCAAATGAAGCAAAAAATCGCTAGGAACTCAAACTGGAGTGACTAAAGTCTCAGAGATTTCATCAAATAGATCAATTAGATAAATTAACAATTCTACAGAGCTGATGCCGAGAGAAAGCAAAAACTGCTCACCTTGCCTCTTGCTGGCGGTTATCTCCCCCCACCGCCCCTTCCCCACCAAATACAAGAATTCCCATTCAAGGGGCGCTGGAGTTCGAATCCAGTTGAGGAAGGCAGCTCTGGCTAGCAGACAGACCATCGACGCTTTGTCAGAGGGCAGAGGGCGGCATGAGGACGAGGCAGTTGCTCCCATCAAACACACGCTCCTCACGGAGCCTGCTGCAATGGGCAGTCACAGGCTAGAGCTTCCCGTGTGCTCCAGCGCGTTCCTGCCTGCAGAGAGGCTCTCCCTGTGCTTGGCAGCCCGCCGTGCACGCGGGCGGCAGCACGGTCTCCTCTCCCGTGCCACACGCTCCCCTCCGAGCGCGCCGCGGGGCTGACATCGGGCCCCACACTGGCCATGCAGCCCAGAGGTGCTCCCGGGCAGCAGGGCCCTTCGCACCACGCAGCCCACGCGGGAGAAAACCAACCAGTGTCACCGCCGGAGAGTGAAACTGCAGCTCCATAGAGGAGCCCACTGCTGCTGAGCAACCTCCCAACTGCAGCACGTTCCGGCAGAGCCTCTCTGCAGGGTGTTAACAGCGATCTGCGCTAGGACCAAGCCGATTTCTTGGGTGCAACCCTAGCTCCGTTAAAGGCAATGGCCAAACTCCCAAGCACCTCAGCAGAGCCAGGGTTTTCATCTCTCGTGCCAGCTGCAAGCTGCTGCCGTAGCTTTGGGCAGGCACCACTAACCTACCGCCCCAGCTCTAAACACAGGCAGGCTACTGCTAACCAACCCCTGCTGCTAACCAGGGCTGCTAACCAGTGCTGCTGAGCAGGCCCTGCTCTTGGCGATGGCGTTCGGGATTTGCAGAAGTGCTTGTGCAACCCCAAGCCCTGTGCAGAAAGGAAGGGTTAGCAAGCAGTGCAGTCCGGCAAAGAGGCTCCTTCTGCAACCCACAGCCAGGGCAGTGCTCCACTGATGTGACCACCACGCGCGGCCTCAGCAAGATTAATCTCTCATCCTCCAGAGGCTGCTTTTTATGAATTCCATGCGTAGAGGCCTGGTCCAGGCTCTCCTGCAATGCCCTTCACAAGATCAGCATCTTAATTATTTTTGTTATTTTGGAAAGTTGCATTTGTATGATCACTTACAGTCCCATGCACTTCCTATGTCAATGACGCTCTTTCACAGGCACATCATGCCCGTGAGTAGCAGTTTTAGCAAGTGTGAGAGGAGCAGACGCCCACTGCGACACCAACGCGCACACTAAACTCCGGGTGATGCCCACATTTGTTAGAAATTAATTCTGGCGTGTTCTCGCAAACACGTTTTATGGCTGTATGAAGAGAGGCTATAAATGAGGTTGGGGATCCTTGGTAGGTGGCATGTTACACGTTTTTTTTAAAGAAGTATTACTCCTCCCCTATAAATGCACAACAGATGTAACATTCGACCTAAGCAATAAAATTTATTACTATTTTTAAAACAAATTCAGCACAGCTTAAGAGAGCACTGTACAGAATTCAGCTAGGAAGAGGTTCTTCTTGTCATCAGAGCATGTTTTGCACTTGGTAATTCTTGCCCTCGGAGCCAACTCCGGGTAGTGTCTTAGGTCTCTAGCAAAGGTGATGGTCCTGCAATCCCATGTGCAGACACAGCGCAGGGCCGTCTCCCTCTAGCCACTGCAGCCTTAGACCCATGTCTCTTTTAATAAGCAAAAGGAATCTGCATGGCCTTTTCCTGAGCCCAAAATATTCCAGGAGATTTATGTTAAGCATATAACCAACAGTACATGCAGTCCAGAGCAATTTTCACCCACCGTTTGGCATCCAAGAAGTAAAACATTACAGCTGTGATCCAGAATGGAGTTTCATTTATATTGCTTTATATTTATTTCTATACCTCATGAACTTTTGTATCTTATCATGTTTCATATTTTCTTCAGAGGCCACAGTTCTGTTTCCTAACAACAACAAAAAAAAGCCTATACATAATTTTCTCCTTTCAAAATACGGTTGTTCTTCCTCTTGTTAGGTCCATTTCCAAGATCTCCATGCGTGGAAAGCAGAGAGAGGAATAGGTGAAATTCTACCAACACAAGCATGGTGAAAATATCTCAACTAAGGGACAGTTCTGAAGAAACAAATGGTAAACAGTCCCATGAAAAATTGGTAGGCCTACACATCATGTGCTAATCTAGCATTCTGAGGGCAAGAAACAGGAAAATCCAAACACAACCGGACATAATATTAAAAACACATTTAAAGGAAACAGTCGACAACTTCACCTATTAAATCACTGTTCAGATTTTGCATTTTGCTGCATGTTGCATAATCCAGAATGGTCTATAGGGCAGCCCCTGAGCAGTCCTCTCCGTTTGCCTCAGAAGAGCTGCTGCTGTGGGAATTCACCCTGGAGAAACTGATGCACCTGAAAGTTTATCTCCCACCATGCTGTGTCCCCAGTCAAGCATTTCAAACTTTTGTTACCTCCTATGCAGCCTCTTGGCACCAGTGTTTGGTTTTCATTTTGTTTTCCTCAATGCGGATAACTACCACCTTGTAACCAAAACCACCTTCCGAATCTCACCTAGGTCAAAGCATCGCCCCAAGCTTAGTGCTGCCCAAGAAGTGAAGCACGGGCTCTTCCTGGAGAAAGGTGCAGAACAAAATTCTGGGGCGCTTGTCCAGAAACCCAAGACAAAACCAGGAATAGTGCAGGATTGAAAATGATATCAAATGTATCATGTCAATTTAAATGGATACTCTCCCAATTCCTACCTCATCACAACTACAAATGCTTGGGGTTCTTTTTGAATCACTTGGCGCCCTTGACATGGAGCAATTCAGGTAGCCTTTTGGGAGGTACGCTGGCAGTCTTTGAGAAATGCTGTAATGCCACCCTCTCCCCCAGGTAACTGCCCACCAGCCATCTTCTGGGACAAGAGCTTCCCAGACCTTTTGTAGGGATGAATCTGCTCTCTGCCAGGAAAAAAAATTACACTAAGGTTTTCACCTCTCATTAACATCTGTCAAATTCAAAACCCTGACTTGCGGACAGATGTTTTAGAAGTATCTGAGTGCATTTGCAGTGAGCCCTGTGATTAGATCCACCGGCCAGGGACATTTTTACCTGTCTAGTGCACAAATACTGCTTTAGAACTCTCGTTTTACAATGCAGTTTACTTATAGGAGTTGAGGAGATGTCTCAAACAAGCAACTTGGCCTGTTTCTATATCCCCTTTATAATACAGCTTTCTGCTGCCTAGAACATTTTCAACACACTGGCAATGTCCACCTCTGCTGTATCCCATCCATTTAGGGGCAGCCTTGCCATACAAACGAGAAGGGTGCAGTGCTCACTGATCCTTCAAGAAGTCAGTGACGATACCTGCTGTGCGTCTTGCTGTGATGAAGAAAACATGATTCTCTGTCCACCTGCAGATACAGGGCTTCTTGGGCTGGAAAAATGTTCTCGTTCGGGGGCAGAGACCCATGCGGAGCTGAGCACCAGCCCACCTACCGTTTTCCAAAGGCTGCTAGGGCATGCAGCACGATCAGGCCTGCGTACTCCACTGCAGTAGCACGTGCCTACCACTCCCTGGAGTCAATTTAAGTACCGTGTGTGGAGATTTCCAGACCCACCTATATTAAGAAGCAAGTCACAGAACTGTTCCTCTGAAATTGAAAAGATGCTATTTTTTCAAATTTCTGTAACAACTGTACATGTCAAATGAGAGACTTCATCTCATAGACACACATGCAACAGACAGACTGCATAGCTTCATGACCAAAAGACTTTCAGATACATCGAATATCCCCTGAAAAGACTGATAATATAATGGTAGGCAAAGGCAAGAAAAGGAGAGAGAAAATGAGATGAAAGGTATTCTGGAAGCAAAGGGTAGTTAATCATAGTGTTTACTATTCTTTTGGCTCAAGTCTCAAGACAGATTCCTGCTTTATAATGATAAAAAAATCCTCTACTGCCCTACCTTCTCTCATCTACCCTACAGGGTGGAATCCGGAGACTGAAGCTGCTTGTTCTTCATGGGCAAGTGGCACATCCTACAGCAGCTCATTTCATACCTCCCCACTAGCCCACAGGCATAATTCCCCTAAAGCAGAGAATATCACCATGTCATCGTGTCCCTTGGTCTCCCGAAGCAAATCCATTTCAGTGAGACTCTGCATGAGTGGGAAGTCTTGTTTGTTTGTTTTGTTTTACACTTTTTCTTTAGCTTGATATTTTCTCCTCTTCCTGGGGGAGCTGCCCATTTCACTTTGTTATATAAGCAAACTGCATACTTTAGAAGGAAAAAGCAAAAAGAAGCAGCCAAAACATGTGATGATTCTTATTTTCCTTAAAACAGTGACAAAACAGCATTTGAAATTCAACACCCAGGATCAGTTAACCTTATCTGAAAAAGAAACTTATCGTGTAAGTTACCATTTGCTATGATTACAACCTATACAATGCTAACTTCACATGTAAAGTCCCCACAGTGTCCATATACGTTACCTTCACCCTCTGGGAACACGGGCATGGGACAACATAGCTCACCAGTCACCAGCCTTTGTTTTATTTTACAATACATTCACGAGTTTCTATTTTCAATGGCAACTGGACCACTCATCCTCAGCCCTTGCTGGTATTTTAAATTCAATGATTACCTTGGCTTCAAAGTGAGACAGTAATGCACATTTGTGTTACTCTCCTTTTAATGTAGTACAAAGCTGGACACAACTCAGGAAGAAATCCTTAAAATCCATTACCTATTTATGATCATGTACAAACGGATATTTATCATGTTAAAAGAGAACCATATGTTAAAGGGGAGGCTAGAGCCCAATAAATCTTCTTGGATGAAATTCCTTTCAAAAAAGGCATAAAATTATTAATGTTTGCTTTTGCCAGTAGAAACATTTGCTCATGAATCTCTTGGGAAGGGAAGGGCATTTAACCCTTTTACATGCCACCCCCTCAAACATCTCTGACCTCAACTGCAAAATAAGACAACAAAGATTCCCGACTCCACACTGATGATTAAACTTCTTGTAAGAAACATCTGGATGAAATTTTCTTGGCAGTTGACTGGAAAAGTATACAAGAAACAGAAATAGGGAGCAGACATAGTTCATCTGAGTGACACAAAGATGTTGCTGTGCAAAAGCAGATTTTTCCTTGAACATATTAACTCCTAAATATCAGTTTGTGACTTTGCAGGCAACCTCATTAGCAGAAGAAAAATAAATCTCTTTTCTACTCTGCACGTCAGAGTAGAGTAGAAAGGGAAAAGGGGCTTTGAAAGAAATCTCACTTGACAGTCTCATTTTTATAAATAGATTAATAACAGCCTTAAACATTTTGCCTGCCTAATTCTTAAAATATATTGCCAGGCAAGCGAGAAGATGTCAACCATCTTTCATGTCAAAAAAGCACTGTGAATGATTTCACAAATTTTGATTTTCATAAATTTCACAAATTTCTGAGAAATTCACCACAAACTTGATGTAATGCCTTCCTACCACTCCAGTCAGTACTAAATCAGCAGAAGTGACCAGTGATTCTCATGGCCTAACTTTCACAGCAAAGGTGTGTGGCCCTTCCTTCTCTCTGCTGTTTGAGCTCCAGGGCCTGCCAGCCCAATGCGCTCAGTTTATTGTTTAGTCTTAAAACCCCAGCCCCTGGGCTTCTCACTGACTTCTGTATGGAGAACAGCCCTAGAAGAGGGAAGCTGTCACTGTTGCTATTGAATAGCAATGAATTTGAATGAATACTGAATAAATATAATCAAGGAGAAAGCTACAGGAACCAGGCCCATTTTCTCTGCAGCTACTATGGAGAGCACTGAGAGAGTATGACCCAAAGACTCCAGGTTGCTGTAAGCAGCCAGAAACCTCCTGCTCTGTAAGCAGGAGCATGACGGAGTCTCAGGGTACAGGACAAGGAGAGGGACACTGTGGCCCTGCCCTGAAGCCAGGGACCAGAGAGCTTCAGATTTGTCAGACTGAAATACTATTACTCCAAAATGTACATTAAAAATAAGAGCTGCAGCACAGAGCTGGCCCAGCAAGTTGCAATTCCTTGCAATAGTTGAAAATTCGATGGAGGAAAAAGCAGGGCTTTGACTTTTCAATTGAGGCACTGCTCCAAAGAAATATTTATCCACATGTGGTTAACATTGCTTGCTAAAAGTATTTAAATCACAGAGAAACTAACACATAGACACAAAATCAGGATTAAAAAGTCTACAATCCAAGCTTCAAGGTGCTAGCATTTTCTGAGGCACCCTTATTTACTTAGTCGATATCACTGGGATCCCAGTAGATCTAGCAAAGAGGCCCCTATCCAAATTACCTTTCTCATGTGATAAGTTTCTCACTACATCAACATATTCACAAAGGTTAAGTAACATGTATTTGAATTTATGAAAAATCGGCCTTTGAGATTTAGAAAAAAAAAATCTGTCAGATAATTAAATTACAGCATGGGACAAAGAGCCAAATGGAATGCAACGGAGAAATTCAATCACAGAAGTATATAAGAGTAAGAAGAAAAAAAAGCTCTGGAGCTGTTTTTCCTTCTATCAAGATAAATAAAATACTGTAAATATTCTGTACTACATTGTTCACACTACCGCTGGAATGGTAATGAACAAACACAAACAAAAAAGTTTACAGGAGCCCCAATAAAATCCAATATTCCATAAAAAAATAGTGGAGATAAAACATTGTCATGTAGGACATCTACATGCAAGGGCCACACCACTTCTGCAGGCAGGAGGAAACATTACTGTAGACTTATGGTACCAAACTGCCAGGCCATGTGTGCCATTATAACTCAAGCGAGTTGATTCCATGGCTAGAAGAAATAAATTAAAACCATCATATCAAGGGAAAATCTGCATATTGTTAAGACATTTTCACACTGCCAGTGTCTGCTTTACAGCTACAGCAGGTGCTTCCCTCTACACATCCGGTACGAGATAACACTCTGAATCCAGCAATGTGTGTGCAGCCAATAAACAATTAAATTACACAGTAAGAGGCAGATCACAGGAAAACATGGACCCAAGGCTTAGAGTGTATCTAGAAATATCCTTACACTTAAAAAATTATAATGCACTCCAAAATTCATTTGTTCAGGCAATCCACATACAACAGAAGGCACTGTTATCCATATGAATCTATCAATTCTGCACAGCAAAAACCTGAGAAGTGCAACTCAATTAGATGCAATCTGGCCCCCTCCCAGTCATTCAGGTTCTTTGAGGACAAGTATTTCCTTTTCAGTCCATCAAATTATAAAAACACCACAAGAATTTGTACATTACAGTAGCTGGTTAGAAAGAGCATTCTGGTGGGTGAAGCACACTGCTATATTCCCAGAAACCTTCAGCAGCATTAAATTACCCTTCCCTATCACTCAGAAGTCATGATGATTTTAATAAAATGTAATGATGAAATCCTTCGCATTGACCTTTGCAGTTTCTGCTTCAGTTGCCACCGGGATTATTTCCAAAGTTAAATGATGTGATCAGTCCTTTGTTGTCAAATGTGTAGCCACTTTGTTGTTCTATTGTCTTAGTCTCTAAAATTCAAAGAAGAGAAAAGATATGAAAATGGTTCACAGAGAACACTTTCTCTAGAGAGAATACAGCTCAGCTAAGAATGGAAAGCTGTCGAATCAAAATTTGCCATTTAATGCACTTAGGGGAAATCAATAAATTATACTCAGATTTTCTTTAAATGCATAAACACATGCATCTCTAGAGCAAAGCTGAGAAATTCACCCATTACAAAACAATTGTGACACTATTCTGCATGCTGCTTGATTAAGCTGGAAGTTATATTCAAATGACACAGGCTTTTTAAACTTCCAAAACCTTGCGCCAACTATGAAGTCAACATTAGCAGTTAAAAAGTTACAAAGCTGTTAGACACACAATGCACAATTATCTATAGCAATCTTCATTAAATATCTAGTTGATAGCTAAGTATTGCCTTCATTTGCTCTTCATTTCAAATGTCAGATTGTGCAAAACTAGTTTGGACTCTGTTCAAACAGCAGCATATGTCAAGGAGGAGGCAAATAATTAGAGACAATAGAAATCTCTTTGAGAAACACACACTTCCAGGCAAGGAGTAATAGGGGTACAATTTCCTACTCACGCTTCTCAGGACTCCCATGTGACTCACATTAATTAGCACAAGGACTGATTAGATGCAGTTCCAACACCCCTGAAACACACCTAATGGCCCAGAAGTGACTCACCCGCAGCACTTCGACGGTGTTCAGCTAATGTATAAATTTCCTGCAGCTGTTTCTTCTGATCCTCACTCAGCGGAGCTGTCAGCGAATGGTACCAGGCAGCATCTCGCCTCTGCACGGCTGTCAGGACAGGTATGAGTGAAAAGTGACAACCAGTTTACACGGCAAGTCCATTTCAGAAGACCAAAATGAAACACACAGAATCCCCAGCTGGTTTAAAAACAAACAGACAAACCAAAAACAAAACAAAATCCCCATCTCTTTGTTAGAACTGAATCCCTCTGTAATAGAAGCAATTCATTTCATGGAACTTAATTACATGCTCTGCTTCCTGATATAGAGAATTAACAATGTGGCCATTATTCAAGGACAATGATGAACTTAATCTTTTCTTTTTGATATGAATCTTAAATTAAAAGCAACATTGCTTGTTAATGAGAAGCAGAAAATATTTTTCCATTTTGATTTTAACATCTAAACAGTGACAAATGTTTCTCTCTATAGGATTATGTCTAGTGACTGAGACACGCTTATTTAGGCGTTCAGAAAGAGAACATAAAGGGAATTAGTCTCAGGTTGTATTTGCTATCTGCTTCTTGTGGTACTTGTTAGTATCATAATTTTTCAATTTCAATAATCTAATTTTTACTCATAACACAGAAAAGGGTTTTCAAAAACGATGACCATAGACTTCTTCAAACTTGTACCATTCTGCCAACTAGCAGACACCTACCTAAAAGTGCTTGTGCAAAAAACTGGTATTCATCGACACCATTTTCAAGATCAAGAGGTGTGCTGAATCCTTCAAGAGCAGTCTCTTCCAAAGCATCTTCATCCCAGTCATCATCGTCGTCATCATCATCCTCTTCCTCTCCACCACCACCATCACCGCTGCCTCCACCATGGTTCTCTTGCATCGCCTGGCTCACTTCATTTGTATCCTCCTCATCACTTGGTATTTCTTCTGCAAAAGCATCGATGTGTTTTGTAAAGTACAGTTTAAAAATTATTAAGAAGCAACGACAAATGAACGAAGAACAATGAATGAATGTGTATTCTTGATTGAAAAAAGAGACCCTCTGTTAAGACCCCTCGCTCTCAGAAGAACTGCAGGAACTAAGCTGTTAAAACATTCCCTGTGTTCAAGATCAGCAACACTTCTCTTTCTAGCAAGAACTGGGGGAACGTGAAACTGCCTCTTTCTTTTCATCACGTGTGCACAGTCATTGCACAGTCACAGAATCCTGAAATTCTGAACAAATTGGTTTACAACAGTACCTCATCACTGGGTTTTTTAAATGATGAAGAAATAAGGACTTGCACATACTTTACAAATTGACAAAAACTAAAGAGAAAACTAGATGTACACCAAATGTCCTGCCTGTGTTCCTCAGCGTGTTCCTTTATTAGCTTTACTTTACATCCTGTTTAAAAACATTTTCATCATGCAATTATGAAAATTGCTATTTCTCACTTCCTTCAATCCAAAACTTTAAGTTCTTCCAGTGTAAACATGATAGAAAAAAAGACGATCGTATCCGCAACTAGCAGAGGGACTGAACTACAGTAGACAGATTTGAAAATTACTGTGCAGTTTCATGCCGTATTCCTATGCACTGAGAAGAATTCAGTAATTCTCTTACAGAACAACTATGTGTGAAATCTTACTGGATTGTATTATCTGCTTAAACCCAATCTAGTTTTCAGACCTCAAATCATCTCTTTCCTGCTGCAGGTCAAATAGATTCACAAGCATCTGCCTGCAAAGCTGTCTAAAATTGACTCCTCACATCTCCTCCTCCCACCTATTCTTTGGACCGTGTTCTGCCTGTCAGTCACAGGAATAAGAGGAACGTGAATCTATGCAAGGAACCTTCAGTTGTCTGAAACCCCACTTTTCTAATCACCATACGCCACTTTCCATCTGGACAAAGAAGACTTGCCAGGATTTCTTTCAAAGTTCACTAAAACAGGTCTTTAAAATAGCTGGCCACCACGAACACTTTCTTTCCAGCAATGAAGAATATGGCCAGCACAGTCCCCAGCAAACTCATGCCACCTATGTGAGAGAGCCGTGGGAGTTGATGGATGCAGTACATTGACAAAACAGCATAGTGGACTTGCAAGTTTTATTGTTACTTCGAAACCAAAGCTCTCCTTTCACAGCATTAGCTATTGCACATTGAACTAGGGCTTGATTGCATTTTGGGAGGAAAAATCAATTCCTACAGTGATCTTTCAAACACCCAGTAAGCCTAGCTATTTTCAGCAGACTAATGAGTCTTAGAAATGAACTGCAATTTCTTACCCCCTTCAAATTAAATCCAGACAAAATCCACAATGTGAAAAGGGGAGATTTTACCATTATCTTCTGCAACGTGTTTTTCATCTTTAGCATGATCTTCATGTTCTGTGAGTTCTCGTGAGGCGCAGACTTGTTTTAAGCCCAGGAAGAGGAGGAGGATGGAAGGGACAATCTGTGCAGCAACAGCATCCACTGCAGGTGGTCGGTTCTGCAATTCCATTAGGATGCTCAGTCCTATGATACACATCTTTCTGTCATGGAGCCTAAAACAACATACACTTCTTAGACAGGAAACAGATTTCTGCTGCATAGATATCCCAGACTCACAGGATGGTTGAGGCTGGAAGGGACCTCTAGTGATCATCCAGTCCAACTCTCCTGCTCCAGCAGAGACACCCAGAGCACGGGGCACAGGGTGGTGTCCAGGTGGGTTTGGAAGATCTCCAGAGAAGGAGACTCCACAACCTCTCTGGGCAGCCTGTGCCAGGGCTCTGTCACCCTCACAGGAAAGAAGAACACAGAGGAAAATAATATTGTTGCTCCACTGCTAAACACTACTTCAGCTAAATATTCTAAGTTACTGAACACATTATTTTTATGCTCTAAAGGCAATTTCTCCATTGCAAAGTACTCCACCTGATTACAATTAAATATCTTTTAAGTGCTGGCCACGTTCATGGTACAATTGTTTGCAATTCCAATATGCAAAGTTTGTAATGCTAAATAAATACTGTCTAATGAATATGTAAAGTACTTTAGAAAAACATTTGATATAGATTATCATTGTTCAATAGGACAGAAAATTAAGTTGCATTGCCTTACATAGGAGTGCTGCTGCAGGAACTGAAATTAGGGAAAAGACTATCAGTAAAGAGTAACAAGGAAGAAGAATGTGTGGAACTGGAGGGTGCTGTTATGAGATAGCACAGGCCTTGCAGGACTTCAACACCTTTGTTAGCAGCCCATCAGCATAGCCTGAATCATGCATTCAGTTAGTGACACTAACGTGAGACACTTCACTCCAGAGAAGAGAAGGGAATAACTTCCACAGCATCAAGAATAACGGGAAACTCAAAAGGGGAACTTGCAAATGAGCAGAGCCCAGGAAAACCAACAAACTAAGTATAGCAAAAGAAGGAGGAGAAATGCAGCACGGTGATTTTTATGTAGTGATAGACATAGAAAGGTTCTCTAACTGTTTTTACAGATAGTCTCTGATCCTAGTTCAGGCTATTGTGTTCAACTCTTCTCTGACTGTGGTATTTTACTACTAAGGGTTTCAGAAGAGGTTGTTTTGTTGGAACTACCTGATCAGATACTGACAGTTTCCATGCAACTCCTCTGCAAGAGAACCAGCTCCAGCAAAAATGACCCTGCAGAAAGGAAGCAAAGCTCCAGAGCTGCCTGATAGGAGTGCTCCCCTGCCCCTGGTGTCCATGCAGGCACCAGGAGATCTTAGCAAGCATTGCATCTATGCCCTACCATGGCACTGTTAGCACAGCTGCAGCAGGGTAGGAGCAGGTAAGCAAGGGAGCAGCAGAGCCCTTGCAGCATTTCTAAATGTTTGCTACTGGTGGAGACTCACCATCCTCCTGATTCTTGGGAGAGCCAATTTGGAAGGGAAAAGATAAAGCTGGGGAGAGAGGAAACTATCAAGATGTGCATGAGAGCCCACACTCTTATAACTCAAGCAGCCATCAAATTTACAGGGGATTAGATAGCTTAAGCCATCGTTTCAAAAATTAATATAGAAATGCAATTTTAAAACTCTTACAATTTCATTACCAAAGATCCCATATGACACGCTTGCTAAACTATAATTTTCAATATATCAGATATTATATCTTTCTGAACTTCACGTGTGCTCAAATGAGGCTCAGGATCTAGACAAATTTCACTATGCCGCCTACTTTGTTAGTCCTGTTAGGGCTTAGTGAAATGTTTCCATTCTCAGAGCAGCTGACAGTAAGAATAAATTATATAAGGTCACACATGGCACTGTGGCCACAAAAGCTCTTCCAAAAAAAAAAAAAAAGCCAGTGTCTTGTGCATGAAAAGACATGCTTAGTCCTTCTATCATTGCTAACTGCAAGATCCAAAACCTTTCCCTCTAAAGGAAAGTGGCAAGAAAATAGTGCAGACAAATGAAGGAAACTGAATCGTGGGAATAGGGTCTTCTTTCCTCCTTACTACAGAGTGAAAAAAGAAAAAAAATTCAAAGGAATTAAAGCGCTTAGTCACCATAGTCTTCCATGAAAACAAATGCCACACTATTTGCTCACGTGTCCCATGACAACACTGGGAAAACTAAAATTCTACCTAAAGACAATGCTGCCTATGAACAGAGCATAACATTTCTGGAGCAGCCCACCTGACTGTAAGGACCGTAAGAACTTGCTCCACCTCCTCTCTCTGACAGTGTCCTTATGTGAGTCTTAACAAAGCTCTGCAATCCATGCATAAGATTTCCATCCTGCATTTGCACACTGGGAAGCCATGAAAATTCTTCAAGACCCAAATGTATAACAAAGCATGAGACAGCTACTGTCACTTGCCACTACCTTTTATAACACATTTGAATAACCTATAGGCATATAATGCCAATTCCTAAATACAACATGGTAAAAAGTCAAGAAATTGTAGTAATTAGAGGTTTAACTTCATATTAAAGGCTAGCAAATGAAAGTGGAAGACTTGAGCACTGCTGTTTGAGAGGGCATCACAAGGAATTAGCTCAACTGGCCCATAAGCACAGCATATTTGTCACGTTCCATTTGCAAGCATCTAAATGGAGAAGTTGCAAGAATGAAGACGTGCCTTTGGAGTATGCACACTATTAGAAGGTCCAGCAGGACCACAGAAATTGAGGCATCAAGCCATCTTCAGTGAAACTGAGCCACAGGGAGACTTGTTTCTTCTACCTTTCAGCACAAGCAAGCAGCAGGACATGCATCCAGCTTGGCAGAAGCTCAGCTGTATCAAGTATCAGCAAGAGACAACAAGCAAATTAAAAAGAAATTGTGTAATTTTTGTAATGGCAAAGGATGCCTTCAATCCTTCCATCCTCAACCCTTGCTATCAAATGCCACCATTTCAGCACCCTTCTGTCTGCGTGCAGGAGCCTCAATGCAATTCCCTTCAGAGTTTGGCTTTCAAGATCCCTACCTACCCGCCCAGCAATGTGGAATCGTCCTCCACAGCAATCATGGGCTCTGCCTGATCCCCCAGTGGCACATTAAGCCTCCAGCGCTAAACATGCAAACACCAAGGTGCTTATGGCAGTGCAATGCACAGCTACAAAGTGAGCTCATTTCCAACAAGCTGTGTGTGGTCTTCATAGTCCACAGGACTTTTTGGAGCTAATACGCATTTTAATACAAGAGGAAAAGATCCAAGAATCTTTTGTATTTTAAACTGAGTTGAAAGTATTTCAAAGGGAAATCACTAAGCCTTCTCTTTACTGGTAAGCTGTGTTCTTTTTATGTGAGGATCACGTTTCTTTCTATTACACTAGTGCACTTCCTAGACAAACTGCAAATAATTAGCCATTTCCTCCAAGTTAAAAAGTTGGAACCAGTCTTGCCTTCTCACGTAAGTTTAGGATTTTATATGCAACTTCAAAGAAGGTCAGGATTTCCAAGGATTTCCAATTACTTAAAGTCCTATTAAGTAAATCTTCTTACTCAGCTCTTTTTTAAAAAAGTCCTTTTTTGTTCAAAACAAAATCTAGGTTTTCCTCTCACTCCAGTTTCCACCGAATAATTTCTAATACAGAACAAATCATGCACAAGTCCTGCCCACAATTCAGACTCTCGAGGAAAAGGTGAAAAGCAAAATGAGTAGTAAATGTCTTTATAAGTGGTTTTTCAGTCCCTTATTTGCCCTTACTCAATTTGAAATAATTGTAGAAAAGAGAGTTAGAAATAAGTACAGTGTGCTGGGACATACAGAAACCCCCAGAGATGTTTAAGATTCATGATGACATACGGGATTTCTGCACAGTCTTATCATGAGTTCTGAGCTGTTCTTGTCCGGTTTACTTCTCACATTCCAAACTTCTAAACAGTTTTAAATAGTTTCCACGTTTAGAAAAACATGGAAGCATAGATACTTATCTTACCACAATGACTTTATTATCATTACATGTATTATCCACATGGATTCCATCTCACGAGTGCAGAAGTTCTGCTAAAGAAATATGGAAATATGCCTGTTAGCTCCAAGGTGAGAACGTTCAGACCAACAGACAGGACGGCCAGCTCTCAGTTCCTCTGTCAGAACAGAATCTGTGGATATTTGGGTTTCACAGAAGGAGAAAATGGCATGAGATTCATATGGACAAAGTATATTAGAGAGCTTCTGTTACTGGTAAGTCACAGGCACTCTTTACAGCTGATAAAGACATGGCATTCTGATTCACCTGGTCCATAAGGCTGGAAGTGGATTTACTTGGCTCTTCTCCAATTTCTCTAGGACCTGCAACCGTGTCAGCTACCCTCAATTTAAGTTTAGAACCATCTCTTTCTGTAAAGCAACCTACCTCCAAAATAAGGCATTTACACATGGTGGTTGGAGTGACAAATGATGGCTCAAAGCAGGGTGCCTGCTAGCACCGATGCAAATAATGAGGTTTGCAGCAGAAGGCCCAAGAAAGACTATTGGGAAGGCAGATTTCTTTTTCATCTCTCTCTCCTCCTGGTCATTTAGACCTCACAGTGTTTGGCTGCTGTTCACATGACAACTCTAAAATCGAAAGCTCTTCTAGAAGGAGTCCCGTCCTTCTGAGGGAACCTGAGACAGTCAGCTGTATCACATCACAGTTCCTGATAGGCAGCACTATGGCAAAAGCCCTGCACCTGAAAGCTGTACACTGAGCAGATGGCTCTGAATGGACAGTGATGTTTGGATTTAAGCAGTATCATAGACATTTATTTCACCACTGGCAGCAGCACGTCAAAGAAAGAGATTTTAATCTTTGGCTACTGTTCAGCTGGCAGTCTGAGCAAAATGTAGCATGCTGATCACTGCATTTCATTTTCATAGACTTGTCAACTTTCGCCTCAGCTCTAAAGAAGGATATAGTTGAACAGCAGTTTTAGAAAGTGATGCTTTTTCCAAAAGCAACACAAAAAGAACTGAAAGTTAGGCTGTAGCTCACAGGCGTACGTGAGGCTGAAGTCTATTCAACTCTTCAGCATTCCTTCCCTCAGGATTTGACTAGCTTCTCACTGAATGCTCCAGGATAAACTGTTTAAGGCTTTCAATCTCTTTCATTTTCAGAATCTCTTTAAAAAGGAATGACAAGTTTACCACCTATAGGGAATTTCCTCTTTCATACTGTCTCTGTATGCTTTTAGCAGTAGAAAGCAGTAGAAAAATAACAGCACAAAGAACTCAAGAACTTTCCTTTAGCCATACAAAATTGGCACACAGAAACCTCCTTATGCTAAAAAGTTATGCCCTCTTCTAAAGCCACTAGATAAAAAAATAGTTTGAAAATTAATAGTAATAGTACCACAAGGTGTGGGAGAGGCAGAAATAAGGGTGCCACTTTTCAGGCACTGATGCTTTAAAAGAACTCAGGTACACCCTTCTAAATGACAACAGATGCATTTATGTTAAAATATAAGGATCTACCTCTCCTCTACACAGCAGATAGAAACGGTCAAAATGCTTGTGATAATATGAACTGTCCATTTTTGTTATAGTGAAAGACAAGACTTTTTCGTCTCATTTTTTAACAATTTTAGTACATTTAGTTCAAACAAAGAATGTCATGGTAATACCTTCAAATTCAAACACGCATAGGGATCTGTCACAGAGCCTACATGCACCAAAGCAGTAATTTTGCTTCTACCTTCAAGTAGTCTTATTGCTAATAAAATCATTTATACTGCAAGTCTACATACTACTTTTCTCTTTATCTTAACTTACTTAGGGGAGGGAAGAAAATGCACCTTTACACAGTACATTTAGTACACATTTTTAAAATATTACAAAGGACATGCTGAGACCAAAATCCAAGTCTACGAGGTGGCCACTGATTAAATGGGAGTCACTGATACATTACCATTTTAAAGAAACATAAGGTAACACTACCATGTGCCACACAACACAAAACCAAGAGGCACTAACGCAGCTCTACCAAGACAGTGTGTAATTCTGCTCAAGAAAGATGAACTGAAGTACGAAAGGGTACAGAGAAAAGCTCTCAGGATGACTAGGGAGTGGCAAAACCACCTTACAAGAGGCCCACTGGGGCCTGTTTGATTTGTTTAGACGTGGGAGAAACGAGACTGTGGCAGTGAAAAGAAAGGGCAAGCTAAAGGCTGAGGTATGCACCCTCGGGTCAGGAGCTGTCTCTCTGGGCCCTGTGCTCATGCACAGCATGAGTCCTGAACCAGACACTTCACCGAGTATGCTGGCATGTATGCTGCACAGAGAGGGCATGTCCTAAGCGTGTCCACACGTCTGCAGCCAGATGTCACATCTCCCATGACAAAATGTAGCTCGCAGCAGGAAGAGGAGAGCTGTAGGCTACACCTGACTCTCTGCCTTGCCCTGAAGTGGCTATGGAGCTCTCACTGTCAGGCCTTCGACTCCAGCTAAGGGGTAAGCCTTGACAGTTAAGAACTGGCCTTAAGGCCCGCACCAAGCACCAAGTGTGTGACAGCCCCGGCCCTCTCCCCGCACTGTACAAACATTCATTTGCTGCCTATGCACACACTCACTCACGGCAGACACAAACACAAGGCTGGGCTGAGAGCACTTTGTGTTCAGGAGGGTGCAAAACAGTCACTGCATCAATGGCAGAAGGACAAATACACAAAAACTGACATAAATAACTGGCAGAGATTAGAACCACAGTGTGGGTATTACTTTACACGGAGGGAAAAATACCTTTACCATTAAATGGAGCAGTTAAAAATACTTCAGACAATATGTATATATAATATTTGAGAAAAAAAGGTTTAACGTTTGCCTGAAATTCTGCTGGTCAGCTCTGAATATTACTCTTACGCTGGATATTTCTTGGAGAAGCACAGAATTCTCAACTGAAAAATGGACCAAGAAATGTAGTCAATTTAAAAATTTTGATTTCTAAAGAAATCAGACAGAATTAAGAATTCTAATGTACAGTATGCATTGTGCTTTCATGTGCTTCCTTGCAGCAAAGGAAATTCAGTGTATAACTCAACAGACAAGGCAAAAATAAATACACATACAAATACTTTAACTACATCACAGCAGTTAGACTTTGCTGGTGTGGGTTATGCCATTTAGACTAGCCTAGAAATGAGAATTCTTGCATCAGGATAACTAGGAATACAAGCCAGAGTGAACAAAAAAATCAAAAACACGGACTTTGAAAAATAAAAACACAATACTTGCCCAAGAAAACAGTCTGTGTCATTCATCCACTGGTTTATGAACTGTGCAGTGATGGGCTCAGGGTTGTGTGGAAATCTGATGTTCTCCAAGGTGTGTAGAAGTAGGTCAGGATTGTAGTAAAGTGCAGCTATAGCGACCTGAAGACACATGGTACGAAGCTCGCTTGTCTTAACTCCTCTTGTTAACCGTTCCAGAACGGCCTCCACAAAGAGTGGAATACACTGGGCATATAATGATGAAGCAGAAGGAGGGAAAAAAAAAAAAAAAAAAAAGACTTTTTTCAGATTATATATCCTACCAAATTATAGAAAAAAATAAAATACACTTATGAGAGTTAGATGAAGTTCAGGCATATTCTAAGAACGTATTCTATTAACTTCCTATTCACTTCAGTGTTTTAAGCTTTGGATTTCATGGTTATAATATGTTAAAGTAATTTGGACTGTTTTCTAGAATGAGAGAACAGAACTTAGCCCGTAATAAAAAATACACCATCTAAAGTATATTCTAAGCAACTCCACAAAATTGTGATTATGGTTCTCCCAGCAATCACCACCTAACCACCCTCTAGGTAGGAAGTTATCCATTTCCAAGTGCATTAGGTAATTCAGAATATTCAAAATGACCAAGTTCATATTTCTTGGAGAAACAATCTCTGTAATTTGATGTGTACAATTAATTTCTCAACAACAACAGACAACAGTCTTAATGTTGGCTTCAGAGGGAAAATCCTCTTACAAGGAAGCAGGAAAAGATAAGCCTGCACCTCGCAACATATTTTTGCATTCCAATCATACCCACTAATCTCTAAACTAAAAAAAAAAAAAAAAACCTCAAAAACAAACAAACAAAAAAGCCCTCTTCTTGTTTCATTCACATCTTTAGATGCATTTCTTCCATATTTCTATATTCCCTTAAATTCTCTAATTTCAACTGCTTTTCTCAGGAATTGTATCTATATCATTAGAAACCATAAAAAAAAAAAAATCTTGCTTAATGTTTATCACCTGGTCAATACCCCGTCCTTTGCACTGAAGAACAATCACTTCCAGGAGTTTGGCAGCATGGCACTCTGCATCCTCTCCTGCATCTCCTGTTAATACCTATCAACCAAATGACATAGCAGTTTATCAGTATCAATCAAAATCAGCTTTGAAAGGAAGTGCTCCTGTACCGTCATACACATATACTCCAAACTCCACCTGGCAACTATATATCCATCCGCAATATATTTTGGGATGAATTTAAAAATATAAGAAATCGTCTCTACGGGACACAAACAAGAAGAGATGGTTAAAGGTGAACTTAAAAATTCAAAAGAAATATCTATAACTCTTTATAAAAAATGTTAGGGTCCTTTAAATGCCCTTTATTACCTTTTTTAATATATTTTTAAAGAAATGTTACCTAAAAGAATCCTTAACATTTATTACATTCTGTTTTCATTTTTTGACTTCAGTTCTAACAGACACTGGTAGCTTAACAGTCTGGCAAAGCGAAGTCCTGTCTCTAGGCTAATTTCTGATTAAAAACAAGAGGCATGCAATCACTCCATGTAGATGTGCAGATGTGTGAAACTGACTGCTGCTTTTCAGTTCATTTCAACTCCATGGCCAGTGTCAGTCAAACATGACAAAGGAGCAGAATTCTCAAACAGATTAAATCTTCATAAAGTTTTTGAAATCAAGCACGTAGCTAGATGCAGAAGACTCTAATATCCCAAATCAGAGAAAGTTGCAGCGTAGTCTCATACTTTATTACATATGAGAGAGCAATGTATAAAAGAGAAACAATATAAATGTAGGAAGAGCTTCAGGTAAATTTGCACCTTAGTGGGCAATTAAGAGACACAGAACCCAAGGTAATCAGGCCTCCTGAACTCTTCTGCTTACTGAAGGGGCTGCTTGGAGAAGACAGACAACATTTGCAACAGCACTGCCACTTTCTTCTACAAATGTTTATGCATATACTTCCCTATAAGAGTACGTCAATTAAGTGTGAAAGTGCTCAGTCTACTTGAAATTTAGTTGAGACAAAACATTTTGTTCTGACATGATCAACCACCAGCTGGCAGCATATTCAGGTCACTCTATTATCCTGCACAACTGTTAAGTACCACTAGGAAGCATAGCAGTAACAAGCAGAAGTCTTACCTTTTTACACATAGCATAAATGATTTCTAAATTTTTTGGGTTAGACAGTAGAGTATCAGTGTCAATGGTCACATAATTATGCAAGAGAGGCATCATATCTGAGGTGGAAGGAGAACAAAAAAAAAACTTACAAGCTAGTCCCTAGAAATGCTAGCCAATAAGGCCCTAGTCCCATAATATAATACATTAGCTCAGACTGCTCAACGTGGTTGAAAATTCAAACTTTGCAAGTCTGTGCTATCACAATTCTTTTTAAGGTGCTGTCTGCAGGATACCTTTTCAAAATAAGAAACACAATAGGCCTACATTTAATTAATGAATTTGCAGTTTCATAATAACTTTGTATATATTAGTTTTCTTTGAGTTCAGGACCCTCTACAGTAACTGAGCAAACGGACAGATTTGAACAAGCTTCTCCCAGCTAAATACGCTCTTGTTTTTCTCCCACACTAAACAGATGGTCAGGCCATGATCACTGCAAATCAGGAGACTAGATGGAAGTGACTCTTAGAAAGTGAGATTTGGAGATGAATCTCAAATTGTTGAAACACCAAGAGAGTGGAAGTAGTCATACCTGCAAAGTATTCAAAGCAATCCTGCTGGAAAACCTCATATAAAACACCTAAGAGCTGCCACATTTGGGGGGAAATCATCTGGCATGTCAAGCTGTATGCCAAGGAGAGAATTTCTTCATAAAACTCTGGAGAGGAAAAACAATTTGAAGTCCAGCACTGTAAATGACAAACTTTACTCACAAACACCACAGAATCTCAAATGCACGGCCTCCGTCATATAGCAAGTAGAAGTCACCATTTAATAGCTAAATCAATATGTAGAAAAATAATATAATTTGGAAAATGTTCTTTTAGAGAGGCCTCATGTTGACTATAATTTCAATGTTATGCACTATTTTTCCTTATAAATGGAGAACTGTATTGCCACCACACAGTCGCTACTTTTAAAACATTTCTTGCACAATACTTATATTATCTCAACTTTTTTTTTCCCTAAGGGCCTTATCACTAATTGTGCAACTCTTTAATACATGAAACTGAAAAGATAGTAATATAATTGTGGCGTATATCCATAAAATAATAATTTAATTGTAGACTTTGTCCTGTAACAGAATTAGCCAAAATTATAATTAGAGCTGCATCTTCTACTTTAGATCTGACCTCCAGCAGATAAAACTGACCTGACTAGTGTGAAAGAGGAGGTCAGGAGAAACAAATTGTAACTAATTTTTTTTTCTTGTAAAGAAATTGCATTAAGAAAAAAAAAAAAAGGAGAGATGAAGTTCTTTCTGGACAAGACAACAGGACAGTTTGCAATAGTTTAGGAATTTTCTGGGTAAGGGTATCTACAATTTTTCTAAAAAATAGTTCTAGAAAATACCTATAACGTGTTTCTGCAAAACGAGGCCAATGATCTGTAAACAAATGCCCTCCAGCTGCTGAGTTATCTGTAATAAAAATATAAAGCAGTTTAGTGAAAAATCTAGAAAGAGTAATTTGATCAATATATTTTACTAACTCCATCTAAGTGAGAAGTTCCTCACAGCAAAACTCAACCACGCTCTAAGTGATGCTGTAGTAATCACACAAACATTAGGAAATAAGGACTTGCTAATGTAAATACTCAAGTATTCAATAAGCAGTACTGAGATTGTCAACAGATCGTAACTTACAATATTTTAATATTTCTTAGTTAATTCTACAGATTCTATTGAAAACTCCCTGCTGCCTTTCCTGGGTACAAAGCAAAGGTAATACAAATACTATGCTCAAAGCATTTGAGACAAGACCTCCTTTCAAAACTTTTGGAGAAGAATGGGTGAAAAAAGAAGAATGGAAGAGAGGTTTCTGCCTTAGGTCCATGGAGAGCTTCCCAGAGCAGGCTCAGCAAGTGGAACCCATGCAGAAATTAGAATACAACTATGTTGAGAAAATAATTTGTATTTTAATCAAACTATTCTTAAAATTATAAGCTTCTTAAAAAGATTTATTTCAGAGTTGCAATGAAAGTTTCTCATTGTAAAGTAAGGAAGCAAAACAAGCTTTATCACTTTACGTCAACTAAGCTTGAAGTTACTGACTGATTGCCACTCCTTGGTCAGTCACTGAACTCCTCCCTACCTCAGTCAAACACGGTGGTATGAGCTGAAAGAATCAATCTCATTAGGAGCCAGGCAGCAATCCTAATCCAGTGCTTTCTTAAGCAGTGAGTTCAAAAAGGGTGGGTGCCTTCTCTAGTAGCTTCTCTGAATAGGTGAAATGTAGATTTATACTGAATCACAACTGGGAGATCCACTGCTATCAATTCAATCCCAGAAACTGCTGAGTAAACAGCAAGATATGAGTCACTATTATCCAAAATTACCCTAATACAATAATGTTCCTCTCTAAAATTTTATTTAAAACTCTGCCACAATTATCCAATGAAAAGTTTACCAGAATCATGGCTATGGACTTTACCCTCAGCAGAGAAATTCCCCTCAAAGGTGAGCGTTAAATAGTCCAGAAATTACAAACGCAAACTGAGCTCAGAATTCAAGTTAGTTAGTTTGCTACTAACTCACCATCCTACCTACAGCAAATAAATATTCATGTCAGTTCAAGGGAGGAAACACAAAGAACTTGCCTTTTATCATGAATGAAAGGAAGATGGAGTAGCAGGGCAAAACGTATAAAAAACCTCTCACCTCCTTGTGGTCTTCCACGACTGTCAGGATAGTGTCAATTGTGTGCAAGATGCCCATGGCCATTACTGTTTTGTCCTCCACTTCCTCATATTCCTCACTCTGAAGTACTTTACCAAATATTTCAGCCTATGAAAGAAAAGCAACCAACTTGACATTCAGGAGCCAACTTACTATTCTAATTTGTCATGCAAAATCAAGACAACAAATGAAAAAGTAGTAATGCTTTATCTGTAATAGACCTGCCAGTGCTGGAAAGTATGATCATTACTTTTGAAAGCAAGAGTCTGACTCTGTTAAGTCATTCATAATGTTAAATAATTAGAGGTTGGCTTGTTAAAACCAATGACAAAATGCAGTATCTCTGAAAAAAACTATATTTTTAAAGACATTTTATATTGCAAAAAATATATATATATGACAAACACTATATATGAAATCTTTATAAGAATCTCTTGAAACAATGGGCATTCCCAAAAAGAAAAAAAAAAATCAAGAAATGTTTACCAAGCCCGTCATGTGCTTATGACTGATGTGCTGCTTTACTATTGTCTCTTACCAGGTGTTGTGTCATGTCAACAGCGATGGTAGCTACCTCTTGACTGTATTCACAGATCATCTTCTGAATTACATTAGTAAGATCATCATTTTCTGTTTCTCTAACAATGTGCAAGAGCTCTTGCATAACTGGCCTTACATACGGCTTCACATACTCTTTTGCTGAAATGACAATCCAAATGAGGTGAGATCAACTATTCATAAAGGGCAAACATTCAGTACCTCAAAATTAACAGGTACCTGACTACTCTTGAACAAAATTATCTAATCAAAATTAATGCACAAAAAAGCAATTATCCGAGGTACTTTTGCTGCCCACAGCTAGTAAACTAACAAAGTAGCTATATAAACTGTACCTTCACCACATCCAATACTGAAAAACAGAAACAGATATTATTTACTCTGTAAAATGAAATACATTGAAGTCAGAATTCTGAGATGAACACAGTAGCTAACAGGCAAGTGAAGCTGTCTAAACATGAGGAAATGGTCAGAAAACTATGCCTGTATGTGACAGAAATGTTTAAATATATCTGAACCAAATTACAATAATAACACACACACACAAAAAAAAATTAGTACACATAACCAATGAACCACTCAATCTTACCTTGCTCCTGGTTGCTTATTAATGTTTGAAGAGCTATGGCAGCTTCTACTTTGACAGGCATTTCCTTATCTTCAATCAGGCTCTTCTTTGCAAGCTCTACTGCATTCCTTAAGTTTAGCTCATTGTGAAATTTCAAAGCACTGAATGAATGAAGAACCCAGCAGGACTGCATGGCAGAAAGAAAAGCACGTTAGGGGCTCCTGCAATTTCTAGCATTTTTAAGCTAGTTTTAAAATGATGCTAACCATCTCTGTCCACATATGCTTTTTTGTGTTCTAAACTATGGTATATGCATGCAATATCAAGTAACACAGTTTACGCATTCAAGCAATTCTTTTCCTTCCTCAAATTGCAATATATTCAGTATGCATAATTGACATTCACAGTTTTAGTCCTTCTGGAGAAAAACTGAAAGGAACTTTAAGAACATTAACAGTTTACTGTTATGGACTGATATGGACATTCAGGAATTTTGCTCCAGTGACAATGGTAGACTCTTTAAAAACCCTATTCATTTTTCACAACTGTCAACAGCTCAAGCTATTGGGATCTATTAATGAAAAAAATGCATAAAGAGGCCTTTACAGGTTACCAAACTACCACTGCTCAAATTGTCCTGTCTGATCAAAGAAGTGAACAATGCCACAACATAGACTTTAACTTCTTTAACTGAAAATTCATTGTTAAAGTCAAAATGCTGAAATATTACTGTTCAAGTTAGCTGTTTGAACGCATACTAGGAATTTGGATTGCTTTATTTCTTTCAGTAACATTCAGAAAGAAAAACTACAATGGAAAGAATCCCAGCAAATACTATAATTATTGTACTTTGTGAACTTACTCTAGCTCTGAGGTACCCCAGGTTAGACATGAACAAAGGAAATACGTGATTCTGTAACATCAGCTCCATCTGATCCTTGAAGACACTCTTCTGTTGATGTAAATAAAAAATAATTTTGGAGATTGTTCATCTTAAATACTCCATTTTAGCCACTAATATATTTTAACCAACTTGTTATTGGAAAATAGGGTGGCTTGTAAACCTATTAAAGGTATTCTCTGCCTCAAGAAGAGATCTTCATCTCATAACCTGAGCTGGAAAAACATTGTGAGGATAGCAAATCAAAAGCCAGACAAGTGAAGAACCTGTATATATAACATTGAAATCCATATTGCTGTTTATAACATTGCAGCTTGATTTTTTTTTTCTAACACAACTGCACTTAAAAGTGACTGAGGATTGAGTCCACTATTCCTCCTGCTCTTACAAAGCAGTACATACATAGCTGAAGATTAATAGAGGCTTTCGTTTGCAACAGAGTTGAGGTTCAAATGCTCCACTGTAGCTAAAAAGAGTAAAAACAATTATTTTACACACTACAACAAAACTTGCATCTTTTTTACATACTAAATAGTCAGCTAAGATAATCCTTTTGTGACAGAAAGTTCCTTGGCTGGAAAAGGATATTCAGCGCAAACTATTCCTCATTATTCCAAAACTTGGCAAATCCCAAGTGTTTGCAGAAAGCCAGGACCACCAGCACAGAGACCTGGGACTTTTCTAGCATCTACAGCTCCAGCATATTAGAAAGAATGTGTGCTGGGCAATGTGTTACCATCTAAAGGTAAACAGCTAAGATATGAAGGGGATGAAAGAGCAATACAATACAAAATATATCTTAACTGATCACACTTGTGTGCCTCACTAATCCATATATCAGTTTTTCACATGGATTTCCAAGCCTTCAAGGATGCAGATGAAAAACTGGAGAGAGGAAAAAAAAAAAAAAAAAAAAAAAAAGGAGAAAAGAATTTTCCCTTCTGCACACAGGTTAGAGATTTGCATGCATTAAACTGAAGCCTTTGTGGAGATGCAAGTGGCTAAATCAGAGTCACAGTGTGTATAAGCTAATTACAATCTCCATCTCACTCAACTCACCAGTCAGAAGACACTTACAACTCAAATATTTTATGCAGAAACGGGTCACAGAATTTTTCTGCCCGACAAACCACAAATACAAGAAACTCAGAGTAGAGAGAGGGAGTGTATGCAAATGACTACTTTTCTATGAAATGTATAATAACCTCATGTTTTGAGGTCGAAAATTTCAAATACGAGCAGTATACTGGAATAAATCTCCCTTTTTCTTCAGGGCAGAAATAAATGGGCATATAAGCCCCCTTTCAACATGAAAGGCTCCTCACAACAATGTCTTCCTGTCACACTCCAACAGGAGGAAGGGCATTTACATTCCAATGCAATCTACAAACACTTGCAAAAGATGCTCCGGGATTTCACATCAGTTGATGGGCAGGTACACTGGTATAAAGGTAAATGCTGGTAATCCTTTATATGAAAGATAGCTGATACATTCAGTACAGAAAGAAAACTCAAATAGATTTTTTTTTGCATACTTCCAGAAGGAAGCCTTCAGCACAAGTTTGTCATTCTGAAAGTGACAGCTTTCCAGTATTACTTTTGACATGGAGAGAGAGCAAACCTTGGACTCCACACTGTACAAAAGCAGAAGGGAAACTGTAACAATTATCTTCTAAAGCACAAGCATGGATTAAATGCATATTCAAACACACAAAGCACAAAAATATGCAACATCGTGAAGATACTGGGATAGAAAGAATGGAGGAAGGACAGAAGCTCTACACTCCTTTCACTTTTATTTACAACTCTCAACTGGCTGACACAATGAGACTTAAAGCCACATATTGTGCAGCAAGAAGGCTGAAAACTAGACAAAACATTCCTGCAATGTGTGAAGTAAACATTTTCCTTGAACCAGAAGCAGCCCACAACAGTGTAAGCTGTTGGGTTTTTTTGCTAAAAAAACACAAGCAATGTCACTGATGGAATGCATGTTTGTTTTCTTAACACCCTTCCATTTTCCTAGCAAAGTGGAAGAAGACCAAGGGACTGTTCCATAGCAAAAAGAAGTGGAGTTTTGGAGAAACTTGGAAGAAAAATGGGAAGATTTAAAAAAAAATGTTAATAGTGTTAAGGAAACCAACTGTCAAGTTCTTATTATACAGTTATGTCTCTCTACAGACTTCACAAATGCCATAATGGGCTAGCACTACTTTATAAGCTACCTTTTGCAGCGGGGGAGGGGGTGGAAGGGAATTGCAGCTGATAACAAGACTTACAAAATAAACCTATTTCACTTCCTAGTCCACTCACCTTCAGTAAAATATCAGCTAGGGATCCTATAACATGCAAAGCTCCATCCTTTCTCCTTGGATCAATGTTTGGCTCTGTCAGAATCTGGTAGCAATATGCCATCATTTTTGGTAACACCTATATACAAGACAGAAAATATAAGATTTCCTTTTATCAATGAGAAATCTAAAACAATTTTTTGTTTTAGTTAAAAAGATTCATATGATTTTCAGATGTAGAAATTTTAACTTGGTCCAAGTAACTGTGAGGTGATATGTGTAGCACTATTCCATAGATAAAACGTAAAAGCTTTTTTTCCAAGCTTTATACAAGTTTCTTTTTCAGCATTTCACCCATACTTGCCCAAATTAAACCGTAAACTTTTGTGATATTTGTGCATCTCTATAGAAAATACAACAGAAATATCAAAAGGCAAAGACTGTTTTGACAACAGAGAAATAGATGGCTCAGAGGCTCTTCTATCTGATATAAAGACTAGGCTCTTCTCTGAAAACTCATCGAGAATCAGAGCTCTGTGCTTACTGTACATCAAAATGGTATCCAGAAAAAAACTTAGCAGCTTTAGCAAACTGACACACATGTTTCAGGACTAGGCTGACTTCCCTTTGTACACATCACTGCAAATATAGAAAAACAACGCAGAAAAGTCATGTCCTTGTTTACAGAGCACCTCTATGAAACTGGTTTCATTCTTGCTAATTCCATTGCTGTCAGCACAATTTTAAATAGCATTTAATTAGCAAGGATCAGGTTCACTTTTCCCCCTGCTCCAGTTAGGGAAGTTCTGAAGAGATGTGACCGAGAGGCAGTTTGTAAGCTTAGGGAAAGTATGACTACATCTGTTCCAACTCAGTTTGTACCTGGCAGGTCAGCTGCTCAGGTGCAAGAGGATTCCTCTTATTTGTTTGCTTGTTTACATTTTAATTCTGCCAAGATTATTAGCACTCAGTCAAGAAAGCATCTCACTATCTACTAGAAAGTAGTTTTTTCACAAATACCTTCCTATAGCATCTTCAAACTTAAGGAAAGATAACATTTTTAAGGAAACTTAAAACCATTAGGAAGGATTGGTTCCATACCTCTTTTCTCTTCTTTGCTGCAGTATAAAGGAGATTCTGTGCTGCTGTTGTAGTGGATGCATAATCTTCAAATACGTCTACCAAAAAATAATAACAGAAAACGTTTCCTCACTGAATATAACAAAACAGAGAGTAGTAATATTCTGAAAAACATTTTTGAGTTTCTGGGACATCACAAAATCAGGGTGACTGTGTACTTCTAAACCTTTTTATGGATGTTTTCACTTCATGGATAAAGAGTTTGGATCTTAAGTTCCGATCACCTGCTAGAAGCATTTACTTCTTGCCTTCCTAACCCATTGACCACTTAGCATTCCCATTATTATTTATTCTTTAGTTCTTTTGAGAGTAGTATTTAAGGGAGGAAAAAAATCGTTTTTTTCTTTTTTTTTTTTTTTTTAATTAAAAACACTATAGGAAGAATAACACTGCATTCCAATGCCATCTGTATATCATTTTGGCTTGATTTTATTAAAATCTCATGGGAAACTCTTCATATGTAAAGAAACATCTGGAGATCTGGGAGAATCTTAAATGTGCTGAAAGTTGAAGCTTTTTAAGCGTCTTTCCTTATCAGTAAACCTCCTTTAATCATACAAAAACTAAAATTTGTACCTTGAAAGATAATAATTTGTGCTGAAAAACATTTTTCTAGCTCAAACATCTCTGTACAAATTGAATTAAATAAAAAAGCTAGAAAGATAATCTCAAAATGTGGCTGAAACTACAGAATAGCTTCTCCTGAGATTTTGAAGATAAAACGAATTTTTTAAAAAAATCTTATACTGAAATCCTTGTTCTAGACAAATGTACTGAACTTAAATTAAATGTGCTTTTATGTATTTTACCTTCCACAATTTAAATTTGTCTCAGGTTTACATACTAATAGGATTGTTTGCATAAAAAGCACTGAATTCAATATTGAGAATCAGCTATGTATTTGCATCTCAGAGATGAACACTATCTTGTGATTCATTTTTCTATAATAGCTCTCCAAGTTTTTAAAATTATTCCATGAACATTTAAATTCTGGTTTTACATATACTAGTCAAAAATGAACTAACTAGAAATTCCCAAATACTACATGTCCCTGTGCTGCTTAGCTTACTGCAATCTTCCAGTTAAATTAGCTGTGTTTTAAAGTATCCTTCTCTTTTAAAGGACAGAAATCCTGTAGTATGAGTAATTCACAACACGATCCAATGAGGTATTCCCAATTTGGGGGGCAAAATATACCGAAAACATGAGCATTTTTTAATAGCGAAAGAGCAAGTCAGGCCTCTTCTGGTCAGAGAGAGAGCTGCAGGAGCTTGTGGACAGCCGACACGCCCGTGACAAGTTAACAACTCCACACTCCAAACCTGTTATCGCCAAGTTAGTCGGCAAGTTTCTTGGGCTGCTTTTGGGACTGAATACATGGGACATGGAAAAGCTACCCTCAGAGGATCACCACTCCAAAGAGCACTGGCCAAATAGGCAAAGCTCACTCAGTCTGCCTTCTTTTAATTACTAATAGGCAAGATTTAAGAAACACGTTTTCTCTTCCTATGTTCATGTTCCTATTGTTCACACTGGTAAAGATGGAGAAATTACACTGGCAAACGCAGGCATCTCATGACTGGGACTACAGTTACAGTGAAAACAGAAAACAAGTGGTATGTGCAAATACCAAATTTCATGCGGATATATTCATACGGATCCTCTTGCCAGAGTTCTTCATCCTCATCTTTGTAGCACATTAGGGAGAATATCACATCTTCCGTTATACTCTAATATTAGAGAAGTTAAATACATGTCAGTAGAAGAAAATAAAATTCCAGTACAGCTTCCCTCTGCTTTTTCCCTCCTTGGATTTTTTTTTTTTTTTTTAATAGTGCTGTTTTATTTTGGCTAACAGAGATAATATTTTAATACACATGCCTTCTTTTTGCCAAGGCAATAGGAAGAATGTAAACTGACTTTACTATAATCCAGTGCCAGAGATAAAATACACTTCAGGACATAGTTCAAAATCAGTAGAACACAACGCTTACACAAGAACAACTTTCAAAGTTGTTCCCCTTAGCATTTATGGGACAAGGGAGTTTACAACATGAAAAAAGTATAAAAATCACTTTTTACTTGTTCTTGCTGCATATACTAATTATGAAATAAGTGCTTAAAATAGAGGTTCAATTCCTTACGTTCCCTATTTCTTTGTTTATTATCTTGCATTACAATCAGTTATTAATTTCTATACACTAATAATTAACAAAAGCCAACCATTATGATTTTGTTGTATATTTCATTAAAAAAAATTAGTAAAACAGAATCTTTATTTCAGTTAACAATATTCATAATAAATGGTAGTAAAAACCAACCACAGTGTAATCTGTATATGTTATTTTACCCCAGATTGATTGCTGCATGAGAGATGCATGAAATTATCTTTAAAATATCAATGTCCTTTTTTGTTTGTTTGCTTGTTTTTAATCATGCTGATGACATTCAGTGTTTATGATTGGGTTTTAGGCACTGACCTGTATGTGTGGCTTCATCTGCTTCCATGTTATAGAATGAATGACCCCTTGGTTCAGATAATTTAATGTTTGTTGAAGGACACGTGGAGCAACATAGTCTTTTTGTCTGTATTGGTCTAAGATTTTTAAGAGAACCTAAATAAATAACAAATTGATATTTTTAAAGGAAAATCACAAATTATGTCTCATGCATCCATATGCTGTGGACCCCCTCCATGAATATGCAAGAACAGATGCATTAGTTTTACAGCAAAAGTTCTATTATTAGCAACCACTGCAACACCTATGATCCACAGATTAGAAATCATGTTAAACTTCAAGAATCTGGTACTGCAAGCATTTGTTTATGTCTTTATCTTTGCTACTCTAAATAATACCACAGTGTGATCACTTGCTATTGTAAACCAAAGACACACTTAAACATTCACAGACTCGCAGTTTACATATGCCTCAGCAAAAGTAGGAAGAGGTAAGAAAAAGGTATAGGTAGGAAATCTCTAAGTTGTCATGCCTATAGTCTGGCTCTAAATCCATTAATGATGTCTTTATTCATTTGTAAAGGATAGGTCTGTAAAGAAGATAAATGACTGTGGAAGAACAAAGACAAAAATAGAAGTACTAAGCTAAAAGAGAAACTAGGTTAGCACCTAAATCTGTTAATCGGAAGAGATGCCAAAACCTTACCTTAAACCCAGCTACTTTTGTAATAATCAGATAGCATTAACTAGCATGCTACCACAAACCCTATTACACAAAGCTTCTTTATTATAAAGGTTTGCTACACTAAAGAATACCATAGTAAAAACTCACTAATCTGCATATAATAAATTATATATGTCTCAATAAAAAACGAGTATTGGCAAATACATGAATAACAACAAAGAACAATGCCTATCAAAATATTCCTAAGTAATCGATTTTCAGAAGGACAATTCTGCTTGAAAATTCTTCCCAGTACTCTAATATAAACTTTCCTTTGAACATCACACCTTCTCCAGTGTTCTGCATCTTCTCTTGGTCTTTTATACCATACATTCCTTGGACAGGGATTGTCTGCATCTGATACAGACTCTAGCACAAGGTCAGCATTTAGCAAGTGATAAATAAGTAAAGCAGGCTTTGTAATGTAATAATGCTCAGCAGCACTGTAGCTCTGCAGAGAAATGTAATGAATCAGCATTTAAGAGGCAGAAAGGGAAGAAATGGGCACATCATCCCCTCCATTTGTCTTGAAAGCGTAGCTGCTGCTCTTGCTACATATCCTAGCCCTCTAGCAGAGGTAAATTTTAAGTATTTCAAATTAGTATTGCCCATAGGAATCTATTTCACCACTCAAGAGTTATCTACTGCAAAGAGCTTAGAAAAAAATAATAAACCCTTTCCCCTTTCTGCTTATTTCATACTTACAGTCTTGCCACAATCACTTCTCTCCTTCTTCAGCTCTTATCATTTACAAATATCTACAGAATCATGTACACTGATAAACTATCTTTTTTTGTCAAAATGGATGTAGAAAAGTAATTTTCACATCATCTTGGTATTCTGAATAGTTCAGTTCTGACTTCAGGTTACAACAGTTTGGAATCCTTCATAGAAGACACTGGAAATCTAAACTTGTGAGAAGCTTGCAGATGCCATATCAGGGACATTTCATCAGAAAGTGTGCTGAGGAGCCACATACACTGAAAATATAAATTATCCAAAGAGCTGTCGCTCAAAAAACAGCATTCCCGAGTCTTTGTCAGGGTTTGCAGGCCCAAAAAAAATCAAGAGCCCAGAATCGTGAGCAGGACAGATTACTGCATCTTCCCAGCTTCTTAGAAGCCTATTATGTAACCAAGTTATTTGTAACCCAAAGGAGTCTGGATGCCCAAGAGCACCTCTTGAGCCAAAAACCTGGGAACTAGTGCTCCCAGTCACCTAGGTTATAGCTGACTGAATGAGAAACAGGAGGAGCTGTGTCAGAAATGCCTCGGGAGTCTACACTCTCAGGGTTTCCAGTACTCAGTTCCTATAGTCCTATTCCTCTCTGCAATGCAATCTTATCAAAACTGAATTGTCTCCACATTACAATGTTTATCACAAGCAAGCACTTCCCAACAGAAATAATTTTTCTTACAAACTGTGAATTCATGCTGTATTTTTATAAAATTTGCTTTCCTGGCATATATTAACTTCTATTGCTGCTCTCAAAGCACCTTCTAATCTGCTTCTATCTTCCAGAAATAAAATAGTCAGGCCAGAATCCAGTGTTCCTAGGCTGCTTGCAGTGTAAGTACTTAACAGAATATCTTATACACAATACGAAGACCTGTTGCTAAGTGCTCATATTTTAAGAAAATTTAATGCAGTTTTTTTGAATCACTGAAAATTTGTCTTATTATATCTCAGTCGAGGATAGTACTACAGAGTTCTAAGGAACTTCTCAATGACCACAGCAAAAATTTGCCCAACTGTTCAGTTTTGTTCCCTGACTGCACATCTCTATGAGCTCTCTACTGAAAAAGAAAAGTGTTTTCAGAAAAAAATAGCAAATTCAGAAACAAAATAATTGTTCTTACCTGTTGTATTCCAACAGCATATGTCTTTAAGAAAAATTCAGAGAATTCAAAGTATTCTTTAGTTACATTTCCAGGACTTCCATACCTTTAAAAAGGAGAATACAGATATTTACACTGTGTGAAGTCTTGTGTGTCAATAAAACACATCACTTTCCAACAAAGAGAGGACCCTGAGCAGCCTTCCATCACCAAGGAATCCTTTTTCACAAATATCCATTATCTCCTATGTTATGTTCCACTTCTCTTTTCTTAGATCCTCTTTAAGTATGATACTCTAGCCAGGCAAATATAGATCCTTTTTTGTCACAAGATACACAACTTTTATCCTTTTGGGATTACTTTTCAAATCTTTCCATGCCTTTGGACTTGATAATATAAACATTTGTAGGTAGCTATAGAAAACAACAAACAACAAACCTATACTTTTCTTGCAAAGCTAGATCACTGCCAGCTTAGAGAGCCAAATCATTAATTTCTTATACCTGTGGCCAAGATCAAGGTAGAGAAAAGCATCAAGACTACCTTTATTGGTGATGATGAGCTCTTACATAAACTTAGCTGTAACTGCACCCAAAGTATATTAAAGATTTAAAACCCCAAGACAATTTTTAACCTGTTCATTAGCTCATTACCGTTCAAAAAGACGAGCTACAATGTGCAACGCCCACTTCTTGCATTTCCACCATACCAGCTCTGGCCTGTCATCTTCATCAATTTGCAAAGTCTCCTATAAATAAATACATTTATTTTTAATTAATTGTGTGCATGCTTGACAAATGTTTTAAATATTCCTTACTTCTGTGTAAATCAATACAAATTCATAACAATGAGTGAGGCTTTCATTCTATTAACAGTTGTAATACTTTCAGGATTTTTTAATTTCTTATTTGGACAATAGAACTGTGTATGTGCAATACCTTTACAACGTCTGTACTTTTGGTTTTCAAAGTGATGGACCTTAAAAAAACTAAAACTCTCGCATATACTTAAATAACATACAGTAGCTACCACTTTTGCTTAAAAATCAAGCCTAATACTATTCCCCCCAAGTTACACACCCCTATCATATATTAACACAAAAACTTTTAAAGTGGTGCTTCTAAAACTAAAATCCAAATATCAGGTAATGCTACACACACACACAGAGTAACTGAATTACTTTTTTTTTGTTCTTCAAAAAAAAGTAGAAAATACTTGGAAAGTCGTAAAATACCCTGGATTGGAATTTATACATTATCAGTGCCTAAGGTATTAAACCAATGACAAGTCTTCATGATATTCCTGCATTTGCATCAGAAACAACACTTAAAAGTAAAAATCTTAAACTCTTAATTTTAAGAATCTAGAGAGATGGCATCTTAAAAAAGAACACTTAAAAAAATCTTCACACTGATTGGTATTCATATGCCAGTATTCAAGTACTAAAAGTCTTTAGGAAAGCACATCTTACAGGAGGCACATTTCTATCAATGACAGTACGGAAGATCTCCATCCACTGAGTCATAGTCTGGTTATTCACCAACTGAAGTGGCAATGCATACTGAAATAAGAAAAGAAAACACAGTTATGAAATACTTTTTTTTTTTCCTCTGATGTCTCTATAGATGTTTCTAATGTAACTACATCTCCAGAAATACCAGGTTTTCAATTATTCATTATTATTATTCATTATTATTATTTTCAGTTAATGTGTTTTCAATAACTGATTCCAATACTGCTTCAATTACATCTTTCTTAGCATAACTGACAGGAATTTCTGAGCAGACACTATTTCTTGAGAGTCACTTGGCATGAGAGTCACTTGGCATGAGAAACTAACAATTCTTTTTGTTTCTTCCCCTTATTCATAATAGTTCAGCTCACTTTTAGGGACCTCAGCAGTGTCATATGGTTTTGGGAAACTAGTAACATTCTACTAAATGGATTCTACTTTGCATGACTAGCTAATAAATGTTATTTCTCTATAAAATCCAAAGCAACACAGCAATATACAACGAGGCATTTAGAAAATAAAATACAACCTTTGGTTCCCTTTAATCCTTCTGCTATATCAAAACAAATTATTTTCATTTTCTAATCCTCAGTAAGATCTTTCTGGCTACTCTTTATACATACGATTTATTCTACTACTTTTTCACTAAGAATATCTCCTTCATCAAACTCATCTTTGTCGAAGGTGACTCAATAAATATTTTCTATACCAAATTTTCAGAAGAGAAATTCCACCTATTGAAGAGCAACCTTATTTGACAACTGTACTTCAGCGGACACTCCTGCCACTTTCAAAGGCTAAACAGCGCAAACTAGGTACTCACGTATTTTCTATCGGATTACAAGTGACTGCCAGCTTTGAAAACATAGGAACATCCCTCCAGCAAGTTCATAGGTAGAATGGGCGTAAGCATCTAGTTTCTTTAAAAATTTATTCTGGAGGATCATATGACCAGTTTTAACCCAGAAAGTCTACAAAGGTCATCTTTTTATAGAAGGTATTTATTGCATTTTTTTTTCCCCATCAGAACCGGTATTTTTATTCAACTGCAACCACATGGGCACTGAAGGGTACTGCTGTTCCCAACAAAGTAAAATCTTGGTTTCCATGTACACAGATGCCGACCTGAACAAGAGCATAGAAGATTTTTAGGATTTGTTTCTGAAGCAGTACAGAGTAATGGGAGTTATCAGGCAGAAGCTGTATCATCTGCTGCTGAATCCGAGGCAAAAATATCTGCATTGCTGCTATGAGAGGATCTCGTTCCTCTGCTTTCTTGTATCTGAAAGACAACAAAAATATCAGTCAAGGTTTACACAGTGGAAGTTCAAGAGCCTACTCCCCACCAGCAATTTAATTACTATACCCTAAAAAATTAATATCCAGCACTCACTCAATCACTCTCCCTTCCTCCAGCTCCCATCTCACTGTTCAAACAATTTGTGTAAATTCTCTAGCCTATAATAGAGAGATTAAAAACAACAAAAAGTTACCTCATAAAAACACACCTACTAGAAGGAAGGATTAATGTTCTTTGCTACTTGAATGTAAGCTTATAGGAGCAGGGACTTGATATTCTTAACAGTGCCACATCCATACTGCATGATGAACAAGAAAAAGTGAACAGCCTTTGAAAGGGAAAGCCAACTATTTTGTTTTATCAAGATTCTCTCTTTGTCCACTTACACTTCTTTAACACAGTTTTTACAGATGTTTTTAACACCAGATAATTAAAAAAAATGAGAGAGCTCATTAAACTTCTGCTAATGTATGCTTAGCAGATGTAGACCATGAGGAAAATGATATAGATAACAGAATGAAATAGAAATATATGATCAAGTCAGTACTACATTCATGACATGAAAGTAAAAAATAATTAGCATTCATACATCCAGTATTTGGGGGACCCTCAAACAAAAAAAGTTATACACACTGAAGAAATCGTTCACAGGTATTCAAAAATTCAAACCTCAAGAAAAAAAAAATGTCAGCAAACTTGCATAAATTCTCATTGGATTTTCCCAGATGATATAAAGAAGATGAACAGTCTTAATTTATTTGTAGGAAAGGAAGTATGTGACAATGAATTATTCACATTCTTCATCTGAATTCCTTGTAGAACTGCAGGAACTTCATTTGCAGGAATCAGCCAAAACCCAAAGTGCTGACTCTCAGTACCTGGATGGACAGCAACTTACTCATAGGTCTTCACCAGCTGATAGAGACACAGGAGGCTCCCCAGCCAGCTCGCACTGTTCTGAGACTGCAAGTAGTAGCCTATCTTGTCTACCACAGCCGTCCAGTGGCCAGGAAAGTCATGCTTGATGATAGCTCGGAGGCACATGGTCAGCTGGGCTCTTGGGCAGGAGGGAAACAAAAAAATGACATTGTAAAGTAAATAAGATTCCGATTATACTGTTTAACTAATATCAAATTAATGGATACAAAATACATGGTTTAAAAACATGGTTTAATGGATACAACATACATATTACATCACAGGTATCATATATGTTTTGACAACACTGAAAGCATTCTGGGAAATGGCAGAGAAAGAGCATGGGGAGGAAAAAAGTCCCAAAAGATTTAACTTTAAGGAAGAAATTAATTTCAAATCATTTTAGTTACTTTTTATCTCTTCCTCTTTTCTGTCCACACTTAGCAGGTAGTACTTAGAAAAATAACTTGCTTATAAAACAAAGCCTTAGGAAACCATGTTTCTTGCCAATTGATTTCTTTCCCCTCTCTATTCTGACAAGCAGACAGTAAAAACATCAGTATCACAGCATGATACTAGTTATAATAAAGTTTCTTGGACATTTTTACCCACGTGGCAAATCTACAGGCTCGTACACAGTGTTTAAAAAAAAACATATTTCATTTAAGGTGATTTTCACAGAATTTTCAACAATCCATTCAGATACAGATTGTCCCTGGAATGTCACAACATTTTGAGTATAAGGCTGTGAAAAGATGTCTGGACTAACTTGACAAAAACTCCCCAAACCTCTATTACTGTGAGTTCTTTTAAGTGAACTTAAATATTTGCAATTATGATATCATGATATGGGAAACTATGTACATTTACTATGTTATGACCAAAATGACACAAGTTTTCTTACATTGTAGCACAATCTCAGCACAGAGCAACTACTAGTTTTTGGGGGATTCTAACTATCAAAGTTAGAAAATGTAAGAAAAGCTGAACTGGAAAAGATTTTTTAGTTCATTTTCTTGTTCCAGTATGGGAATCCCAAGCATTCCTGAAAGGTATCTATAATCTATTCATAAAGACCTTAAAGACCTTCAGTAACTGAAATTCTATGGCAACCTAATGTATTCTTTAGTTTTTTTATTTAGAAGGTTTTCCCTAATTCTGATTTTATCTATCGTTAATTTTCTCGATAAGACCGTTGATTTAAAAAAAAAAAAAAAAAAAAAGTTACTAGATATCAGGGCATCCAGTAGGTGGAGAGAAGATTTTATTCTATTTTTCAAGGATGAACGTCCATACAACAGAGACAAACACCATGACTCATTTTACTCAGAGTATTGAGCAATCATAAATCATTGCAAGTGTGTAAATCTTAACTGCTCTCCCAATAAAAGGAAAGCAGCAGTTCTTCATTTTTCTAACATCTTAAAAACAAGAATGCATTTATAAAACTGGGAATACATCCATAAATTGAAAACGCAATTGAGAAAAGCATTGCTAGGGAGAAAACAAAAACAGATCTTTAAAACTATTATTCCAAATGGATAAATTCTGCATTACAGAAAGTCCTCTATTTGCTTTCAAACAGCCAAACAGACAGGCAATAACTAGAGAGAGTTTCAGAAGCTCATTTAATCTGACCCATAAAATGGTAAAACACATAAGTGCTCTTAGTCAGGATAATGCATTTCTGAAAAATAATTGCATGTAAGTAAAAGTAGGTCTGAAGTCCTGACCTGTAGTCATATTTCTGTGTAACACAACATACCTCACAAGGTCAGGAGAACGAATTATTCCTTCTACAATATTATCACGAATCTGTTGGCGATCATTTTCATGAATGTTGAATGGAAACATTGCTTCTCCAGGAGGTGGTTCACGGTCTGGCCAGTACTGTGTCACCATGTTCTTTAGGTAAATGGCAGCTAAGCATAAGCATCATGGAAATAATAATTTAAATTTAATTCTACAAAATTTCCACATTATTCTGTGCTTAACAGGTAGTACAACTGAAAGTAGAAAAATGGGAAGAAAAGATGACCAGAAACCACTACAGGTTAACATTCATAAGCACTAGCACACTTAAATCTCATCAAACCTAAGGGCCTCATGTTAAATAGAATACAGCAGTACTTCTGTCAACTTCTGCTGCAGTATATTTTTCATTACAGCAGTTTTCATATGGACACAATATTTTATCATTCTAGACAAACAAAAATCTACTTATGTGTGTTTTTACTCACCCTCACTATTACTGTTCAGGCTCGCTAAGCAAAGGTTTGCAAGGCTCTTTTAAACAAATCATAGTACACACAGATAGGACATTTTGCTTGGGGAAATGCCCAGTACGAAACTGGCACAGAGCCAACCTTCCATTCAGACAGAAATGTTTGTTGTAAATTCCCTAAGCTTTATCTCAATATTAGGATTTCCCATAATCCTTTAGAATTGTTCCTGACTTATCTCACATGCAACACCATAAAAAATAAAGTTAATTTTCAACTGAAAGCAAGCAGCATTTATGCCTCAAAATATTAAAATGCCTGTAGATGTTTTTAGCAAACACAGGAAACATGGTATAAGATATTTAAGGAATATTCATAAAAAGTGTTATCCTTTTACTCTTCTGGTTGATTACTGACTGGGGACTTAAAATATAAGTAAGATATCCCTGGGTACAATCATTTTTCTTGGTTATGACAAATTACAGAGTATGAAAACATATTTTTTTTGTGAAACAATTTATAGTCAAAAGAGGAAAAAAAGTTATTTTTCTGTGACACGCCAGATAGTCAGATAAAAGCCAAGTCCAGGATTTTAATTTACTGTGTCCACAGATCATGATGGTATACATTCCTTGGCTTTTTACAGAATCCTAGTGAAACCTATTGAATTAAAAATGTAATTTAAATGTGTTTTTCTATTTTAAACTCCACTCTGTAAAAACATTGATGTTCTATCTTCTTTTTTTAAAAAATGAATGATACTAAAAGGAGATTTTTCATTATTATTTCATCATTTCATTTTTATTGTTTTATGAAAATGGCCTTCTCATGGTTTAACACCACCATTCAAAGTTGGATTCCCTTTGATAACATACACGCCAGCATAACAAACAGCCTATGTCAGCATGCTTCAACACACACAGGGGATTAATAGGATCTGGGCACACCAAACAGAGCTTCCATGGGAAATGCTTTTCCATAGCATAGAAACAGCTGTGAATGAAGCACTGCTCATCTTCTTCCAAAAGCTGGGTATCTTCTATATTCATTAAAAAAATGTATAGAAATAATTAAAATAGATTATGAGAATTTAGAGTCTGATCCTTCACTGAAGATTAACTGTGCTGTTAATAGTACTAACACATGCTGTTGGTCTTTCTAGAGGTGCTCAGACTATAAGTTTAAGATTACTTTTGATGTGGCCTTCCTTCATATCTACTTTTGTGAGTGGACATCAGAAATACTAAGCATACTCGGAGGTCCTTGAAAACTTTGCTTTCATTTTTTTTAAACTTCATTTTTTTCTAGGAAAAAAAAAGGATTCAAAGGGAGAACCTCATTCAAACAAGAACTGTGGTTTTTTTTTTAAACATCTTCTCTTGGTTTTGTCACTGATCTAAGAAGAAAGGAAAATACCTAAGGCTCTTTGGATACTCAGGTCAACAGAAATCATTCTCCATATTCAATATTACAGTAATCCAGTAGGGTTCACTATACACACATGGAAGCCAAAGCAAAACTATCCTACACCCATGGTTTTATCTGACCTTCATACAGGAAAGAAATGATGTAAAGAAGTTGCCATGATGAATCTTTAAATTTCCATGGTCAGAACAAATATGAAGTTACTTACATCTTACTGTTACTTACAGCTAAATATTTTGCTGTAGGAGCAAGAGACTGGTGTTACAGTAACATAAAATGAAACAAGAATTTTAGTTCACCTGCTTGACGTACTGGAAATTCAACTTGATCCGATACTATGATTTGCAGTAGACTTGGAGCAAAATTGATGATCTTGTAGGACTGAAATACACAAAATAGAGAGCAAATCATTGTATTTAAAGAGGACTGTATTAGGAATAGCTGAATAAGAAATACAAACTAAGAATTTTGTACAGTTTTTTTGACTTTCCTCATGAAGTATGAAAGGAAGTTTTGGGCACTTGGATTTCCCAAATCAGCAGTATTCCAAATAACTACTTGTAAAAGGAGAGCACAAAATGGCATGTAGGTGGAAACAGTAACACGACAAAGCACTCTACTAGAGATTAACCACAGTAAATATTTAAATCATTTTGACTATGCATAATGAGGAGCACTACAGATCTGCCTTTGAATTGTTTAACTTAGCCTAAGTAAATCAAATGGATATTGACTCATTACAACAATATAGAATACTCCTTTGTGGATTACAGTTTAATATAAATATCGATATAAATATTGAATTTTGAAATGATTGAAAAATACTTGAAAATCATTATAAGTAGGATCTACATAAACCATGTGCCATGCAGCTATCTTTCAACGAACTAGAAATATAGTGCATGATAACCAAAGTATAAAAAAGGGGGAAGGGGGCAGATATAGAGTGGAATAACCATTTTTAATTAAAACCAAGTTTGTACAGCTAATTTTTCAAAACCCACAACTTCCCTGGGAACTGTTTAAACACCTCATCAGCTGCGAGCTAAAGAATTTCAAAGAGCAAGTCCTGCTCACCAAACTTCGTAGTGAAGTAGCCAGACTTAAAAGATGTGAAAATCTGATAGTCTTGCCCCGCTGTCACTCAACAGGGGTCCTCCAATGTGTAGAACTGTTGACTGAGCACACTGCAGTTACTGCTAAACCTTGGCAACATCAGTAGTTACTGGCAGATCAGACCTTTCATCATTTAGATGCATGAGCTTGATGTTCAAAGACAGATGTTTCTTGGAGGCTAGATGACAGAAACTTTATTTCACCTTTTACAGTATTTCTTTTCAACCAGATTATGTCTGGCAGCTCTTTAGTTACTTCCAGAGCTGCACTTGTGAGAATGCTATAACCCCTCTTAGTGTCATCCAAAAGCTGTGAAACAGAAGTACGCTATTCTCTTTGCATGCCCAATTCCTTGATCTAGTGTTTCCATAGTGAAATAATATCACATGGCTTTCATGATGTCATGAGTGTAACAGCTGCACCGCAACTCTGTCACTCAATAATTTTGTCAAATCACTTAACTTTCTGGGCCTCGTTTTACACACTGTAATGAGAGCATAATTCTAACCTACTTTGTGCTCATTTGACGTTTACAGAGCAATCTGAGATCCCAGATAAAGGCAGCAGTGGCAGATCAAAAACATTCTCTCCTGCAATTCCCTTCTCTTTAAAACTGAGTTGCTCATAAGCACTGCTAAAAATAAAAGTTTTAATTGAAAGCACAAGATCTCCATTTATCTATCGAAGCACTGAAATAGCAGCTTCAAAATCACATGGTTGAAGCGTACCAGATTGCAAAGATCATATTTTAATTGAGTATACTAGAGTCCAAAGACTCTCCCCTCAACCTTTACAGGGCAAAATCTCTACAGCCCTGTCACATCCGAAGCCGAGGCTCGGAGGTGCACCCTAGCAGGCACTAGCACTCCATGCAGCTTCCAGAGACAGGAAGGAAAGCACTGTCTCTTTTCTTTGAAATAATGCCAACATGCTGTTCTCAGACCAATCTGCACACAGCTTTTACCGCTGTAATTGCATCAATTATGAATGCAACTTTTTTTTCTTTCTTCTGCAATAAACCTACCAGTATCGCATTCAGGGTGAACACAGTGCCAGCAGTGCAAATTATTCCTCTTTCTCTACACAAACAGCTTTTACTGAATCTACATTAAAGCCACAGCTACTCCAGGGTGCTTTACTGCTATCACTTGTGCTGGCACATGACTGCTAGCCCTGAATTTTTTCCAGGATATACACACATATGGTTATTTGGCCCACACAGTTCATCTTCTCAGCAGGGGCCTGCTGCGACAAAAGACACATCGCACAGAAGATGAGCAGCGTCTCAGAGGAGGCCCTGTTTCTACCAGCATGCTGCAAGGAGGACTGCAGCATAAAACATCCAAAACACCAGCACCCCGAGCAAGACTGCACAAGCACAGCAACAAGTTTCCACTATATCTTTCTATCCCACACTACCACCTTTACTTTTACACCATGATTTTTAATAACATCCTAGCTTCCTCATTCATCCTATAGCTCACATTTTCACAAAACGCTATTATCAGGAACACGAGCATTATGAAGACCAGAGTTTGTGTGCCCATTTCAGAACCACGACACCCACTTCTCCCGTATTTGTGAAGCCGGAGGAGCACAACGCTCACTTCTGCAGCACCAACCCAGGCCGGAAAACTCCCCGCTGCTTGCAATTTTCAGAACAGAGGACTTTTCAAAAAGCTGCATGCAGCAACATTTTTCCCATAGTAGCACATTCTCACTGAGCTAGTTGTCATGCTAATTATCAACTTGGGATTCATCCTTCCCCTCCCTTGCTCGAAATCATTTAACAGGCACAGCAGCAGTTACAGCTGTAAGTACCCTATGAGCAGGTGCAGAACAACTGTCAGTTGGGCACTGTGTAAATAGTAAAGACAATAAAGAGATCTTAGAGCTGGATCAAGGCAGTTATTTGCATTACTACAGCTGCAAGTGACAATATACACAGTATTTACAAACTGAGAGCAGGAGCATCACCAGTCCCATGAAGGGAAGGCGCAGAGTTGCTATTTCCAAGAGCTGTACACAGGAGCCACAGTGAGGCACCACATGGCTGAAAAAGGTCTTCAGCCCAACTCCGGCAACACCCGTTTACTTAGCAGCACCCTGCTTTGTGTGAGCTGCTGAACAAAGCCATTTGTCTCACCTTTAGATTTTAACAAGGAACAGCAGTTATTTTAAAGCTGTGTAAAACACACACATGAACTACTCTTGCACAAACCACAGATGAAAGCAGTTATATTTTTTTTTTTAAAAAAGCATTTAATTTCCATGGGAACTAAGAGAACGGGATACAGCAATGTCTGCAGGTAGCAGCTAAGCTAGAAGAGGCACATGGCTAAGCACACTGGGTATAGTTGAAGCAATGCCCAAGGAAATGCATGTGTCCCCAGGTGTCCTGTCCCATCTGCGTTCAGCACCTCAGGATCTGTACATTGGGGCTCTACGTTTTCCTGCACTCTGCTCGTCTTTGGTCTAACATGCTTTTCTTCCACTCCTCAGCATCACAGGTGCACTCTTCAAACCACATCCTTTTGTGCCTATTTCCTTTTCCATTTGATCTCACATACAACAGATGCCATCCAAGAAAGCCTCAGATGGGTCACTGAAAAACAGCAAGATGAACATCATTACGTATAAAGGACACAAGGAGAGATAAACAAGAAAAATACATTAAAAATGGATCAAAAGGCTCCCCAAATGGATCCCTCTACAGCAAATACTTTTCAAAGATAACATGTCAATGTGGCTGTCAAGATATCATTCATTATATGCTGATGAATTTATTTCACTGTTATTCTTGCATCTTGCTTGTTGCAGTACCAAATACCTAAAGGGAACAGATATTCATAGCCACATTTGTCAGCAATGTTCCCACTATCGCAAGAGCAGCCACTGGGGCTGACCGCAGAATGGCACAGGAGGGCATCTCTTCCTCTGCTGAGTAACAACAAAAGAGGAGTCTTCTATCCTGTTCTGCAAGCCACGTCAAGACCATCTTTCTCTGTCAGCAGTGAAAACCTCCTTCTTTTTAACTTCTGAATCCAATATGGCACTTAAAAAAATGGCTTTTCAGTTCTTGAACAGAAAAATCAAGGCACTGCATTTTTGTTCATAAAGATAAATGCACAAGGAAAAGAATGTAGCCTGAAAATCTAGGCAATTAACTGCCGGCAAAGACTATTTTAAGGCTTTCACGTATTTGAGCTGAATGTTCTACTATCTGTTTTAGTAAGCTTTATTTTCTGCTTGCTGAAAATATGTTACTTATAAACTCTGTCAGTCTTTTTACATTTGGGAATATTTTTGCAACTGCTAATAGAATTCCCTCTTGTTTTTAACATTAGCAGCTACAGACAGCTTGTTAAAATAAGCTAGAACTTCCAAAGACACTTCTTTCTTTCCTTGCCTACTCACAAACCATTTTCTTTCCAGGGGGAAAAGGGGGAAGTACGTAGCATTTCCACACACAGTGAAGACGCATAGGATACTTACCTGAGCTTCCTCTCTCTGCACGGTCTGCTTCCAAACTTCTCCAGTCTAGAATAAACTGCTTTTCATCAAATTTCTAACATGCAAGTCAGTCTGCTCATCAGATTTGTCTCAAGCGGGAATATCTGTGATTCCTTCCTCTTGATAACATGCTGATGTTTATTAACTTTTCTACAGTGGCCTTAAGATCCTTGCCTACTACGACACCCATCTCAGAAAAGATGAATAAATGGAAGGATGACTGATTTTAGTCCGAGTTCTTCTGTGTTTGGACAATCTCGTAACATTTTCTCTTCTTCCAGCACTGGCAAATGCAAATTTTGACAAAGGCAAATTCTGCAATCCCTTCTTAATGTTAGCACGAGTACCTGTATTTCTGCCATTGTATCTCCTTTATCACAGGCAAAAGAGATGTACGCGAGCAGGTTGAGCCAATGATGATTAATATACAAAAATTGTAATGATAATCCTACCTGAACCAGAATTAGTCAGAGATGACTTAGTATGTGCATATGCTTAGACAAAAACCCTCCACTATATTCCAAGAACTAACGCACAGAAGCAGCATTTAATTTAAAAAAAAAAAAAAAAAATTTTCAAACAACAAAAAAACTCAAGTCCATAAGTCAGACCAAAGAAGAGTATGAGCCTAGAAGAGATAACAAAGGGTATACAGGCAAGGAGGCGTATGGAAATCCAATATCTTTTTTTAATATGATGATTGACTTGTCTAGTAAGTACAATATGACTGATAAACAAGTTCCTAAACTGCAGATCAACTATGATGGGACAGAACTGGAAAAAAAAAGAATGAAAAGGAGATGAAAAGATGCACAGATTTAGAAAAACAACAGCCTAAAAGGGAAATTACAGTGGTCATGTGAGAGAGATTACTGATCTGACAAGAAATGAGTAGTGAAGATTATCAAGATTCATATTTCATTCCGAACCCACACTTGTACCTGCATTTAGGTCATGGAGAGAGTAATCATAGAATCATAGAATGGCTTGGGTTGGAAGGGACCTGTAGAGGTCATCTAGTCCAACCTCCCCACACACGCAGGGTCTCCTAGAGCACGTGGCACAGGGTGGTGTCCAGGCGGGTTTGGAAGATCTCCAGAGAAGGAGACTCCACCACCTCTCTGGGCAGCCTGTGCCAGGGCTCTGTCACCCTCACTGTTAAGAAGTCTTTCTCAAGTTCCCGTGGAACTTTTGGTGCCTCAATTTGTGGCCATTTCCTCTAGTTCTATCCCTGGCCACCACTGAGAAGAGGCCAGCCCCATCCTCCTCACTCCCTTTCTTGAGATATTTATATACATTAATCAGGTCCCTTCTCAATCTTCTCTTCTAATGTTGTCTGTTCACACAAAAGTTGCAGGTACCACTAGTGGGGAAAGATTTTAAAAAACCTACCAACAACTGAGTCATCTTTAGAACTAAAACAAGAGAAATGGAATGAAATAATAGGAAAAGTACAAGCTCATGCATTCAAAGGCTAACAGGGATTCCTACTAAAAGCTAGAGGTTTGTTAATGAGCAACATCTATAGGAAAATGGACAGATCTATAGACCTTCAACATGAAGAACATATATTCTAAAAACACATTTACCAAATGAGGCATCAGTGGCATCGAGTATGAGGCTATCTAGAAGCCTAAGGTCATTAGAGGACCAGGTTTGCACAAGAACAACTAATTCAAAGGGAAACAAGGGCATAGTAGCTCTGTGTTGTCATATAATTGGATTTTATAAATCCAATTTTATGATACAGTAAAGGACACAGAGTTTATTGAAGCTAGGAAGATATAGGCTGCTAGGGTCCACAGTTTACTGTGCTAATATGTTAAGAGTGGGCATCAAGAACCAAGGAACCAAGGAAGAAGTGTGATTGGCCCAAACAGACAAGATTGGAAAATGACATTCATTTTTAACTAAAGAAGGAAGGAAGAACGTTCACAAACAACTTTCCAACAAAAATAATATAGGCAAAACAGCAGCAATTTTTAAATTGAATCTTCACTCCATTTCTGAATGCAGTGGGATGATAACCCAGGAGATAAACCGCCACTTCATCAGTTTACTTGGTGCATAAACATACAGAACAACCACTATTTTCAGACATACTGTGATTTTTTGGAGGTCAGCAACTTTTCACTCACTTTTAACTCCATTCAGCAGAGTACAACACTGCAATCGTATTAGGGAGTCAGGGACACGTGCAAGAGTAATGCTAAAGGACTCTGTTTTGGTTCAAGCAATGAACTGTCCACACAGAGATTAGTACCAAGAGGTTCTGAACAGTGCAGGGGATCCAGACACTAATGGGATTCAAAACTGAAAGCAAAGGTACCCTGCATATGGGTGAACACAAGCTTCATCTCAACACTCTTCACTAGGTATGACAAGCAGCATCACTTTAGCTATTGTACAGAATAAGGTGACTCTCTGTTTTGTTTGGACAAGTCTTGTACTATCACTTCAAGTCCTGACTTTTTTCCCTTCTTTATTTATTTTTTTGGCTAGGACAATGTAAAAGTTAGAACGGCATCTGGATTCCAGTAACTGCAGGTATAGTTACACGTCAACACTATCATGACATACACAGAAGCCTATTTGAAGCTTTGCTTCAAAAACAGTGGAAGACTGCAAAATGCCAAGGGCCCACGTTAGTGACCTCACGGAGTTTTGCTCCACTCCTCACAAATTCACATAAAATCCAACACTGCCTAATGATGCATTTTATCAGTTGGACGTATCACACTCCCTCTAGTAACAGGAAGCATCTACAACAACAACAGCTATGTCTTAATTTCAAGACTCATTTTTTTTTGTGATCATTAGAGAACAGAAAATGTGTCAACCACTTTAAATAAAAACCTTCACTTCAAGCTGTTCCCGATAAACATACTTGTAATCTTGAAACTAAACCCTGGATTTTCCAAAAGGATTATCCACCAAGTGGTTTTAAAATATCGTATGTATTGTGATCTCAAAACCCTTCCAAACTTTTCTGGAGGTTTATCATATTTATTTGCAATGGTAAAGTGACAACATTAGGAGTGCAACCCAGCAATCCGGACAGCTGCTGCTTTGTTCTGCGCCTGCCAAACACGCAACAGTTTATTGTTGTAGTTTTGGTCCCGTGCAACAGGCTGCTGACAGATTATTTTTAATTCCCTCCTCAATTCTTAACGCTAAAAATAAATACCGATCTTTTTTCTGTAATGAGACATTTTTAAAGTAACTATGACAAATACAGAAAAAAAAAAAAAAGAAAAAAAGGTTTGCACATTCATTTAGCTATTCCCTAGGGCATTCTAAATGCCCAGCACTTAAATCCATCCATTTAGCCAACTACTAAAGGAAGGATTAGCCAGAGGCAATTCAGAAGGAGTCTTAAAGTTGCCTGTGAACTGAAAAATAAGCCGGGGTAGCAAAACTGAAGTAACACTAACCCAGCCCCCAAGTAACGCAGCGAGTTCGGACCAATCTGTTAACACATTCAGCAAAGTCCAAAAATCAAAGTTTTTGTTTGTTTGTGGGGTTTTTGGTTGGTTGGTTTTGCGGGTTTTTTTTTCTCCCTAATATGGTCTATGGCCCGTTGCATGCAATTGTAAGCGCTACGGCACTACTGATGCCGTGCGCTTTTTAATCTCGAGACTGCGGCCACCGTCTTGATGGGGCGCAAACACTGCGGTAACAGCCGCGGGACCTTGTGATGTGTCATCCAAGG
>PTEX01000037.1:60225-116093 GCA_003342815.1 Eudromia elegans
AACAAAAAACAAACACGCGCGGGCTCCGCGGAGGCGCGTGGGGGCCGCCATGTTGCGACGGCGGGGCGAGGGGGGGCGTCTCTCTGCGCGCCGTGCTCGCTGTCAGCGTACATTCACACCGTGAACGTAGAAACAAACCCAAACCCGTCTTATTTTCCTGCTCCCCATGTCCCCTATGTTACACGGGGCCTCCAGAGCACAACGTCGCAGGCGGTTATTGCGAAACGCGTGAGGATGGCGCTCGGCTAAGGCGGCAGCGAGCTGGCGCAGGAGCGCTTCCCTCATCCCGAGCCCTCCCGATCCTCATCCTCCCTCGCATCTCCCAGCGCCGCCTCTGCGGGTGGGAGCCCGACCGGGGTGCGCGAGGTCTGCCAAAACATCCTCCCTGCTGCTGCTGAGCAACGTGAGCACCTTCAGTACAGCGTTAAAACGCCCCAAAGCGTTAAAGCACCCTAACGCTAGAAGGCTTTGTTCCCTGACTACTAGGTTTGCCTGAATTCCAGCAACAGTCTCGCTGTAAAAACGCACCTCCCTTGAGGTTTTCTTCACATTTTGAAGAAAACTCTCACGTTTCACAGGAAAACTCCTTAGTGCCAAAACGTCCCTTTCCTGCTCTCCCTTAGTGCGGCTCTGGGACATGCTGCAAGAAAGAGCCTTTCACGGGTGTTTCTATTCACCTTTCTCATTTCTTCTTAGAAGCAAGGAAAGTATGATCCAGAAATCTTGAAATGATACCAAGGGAAAAACAGCTTGAGTGTAAAATACTTGTATTGCTAAGTAATGCTTTGGCATTTTGCTATTTTTGGTTTAAGCAAGAGTTAGTAAAATAAAACGAGTGCAGTGAAAAAGACCCATTTTAAATATCTTGATTATCAGTCTAAAAACAACTCATTTTAAGTTATTTTTAACATTATGTCTATACTTTTACTTCCAGAATTAGTATGTTAAAAGTTCAAAAGCAGTTCTGTTTTACTCTTTATGCTTAAATCAAGGTACAAGAAATCAAACTTTATGTAACTTATTCCTTTGGAGATAGTGACCCTAAACTTATCAGTAAGAAAGAGAATACTCCCAAAGGCTTTCTTCTAAAAACATTTTATGTGTATATATATAGAGAGAGAGCGCGCGCGCAGATTTTTCTTGGACTTGGAATTCACATCAAAACTACACCTTTTTAACGCACAGCATTCAACACCAAAGACTAGACTTTACTTTTAGGACCCATCATTTTTGTGTGTACAGAGCTACCCGAGAGCCAATGTCAACAGGTCCCTAGTTCAAGTCACACCCGGTTCAACAATTCTTATCATTCCCTTCTTAGTATATTATCAGCGGTACAGTTGTGGATAGCATTGTCACAAGTGTCTTAATCCATCTTTGCAGTGTTTTTGATGTCTGCTATATCTCTGTGGAAAACATGAAGAAGCAGACATGAGAGACTACAATATTCTAATAAGGATATGTTTAGTCCTTAATTGGAAGATTTTTATTAACATCAAAAACTTCTGAATGACAGTAACAACTTCTAATCAAGAACTCCCGTGCTGTTTTGTTTTGTTAGGGCAAAGATTTTGGCTTTATTTACTTAAAAAGTAACAGATCTAGAACCAAATTAAATGTCTTTTTAAAAAATCCATGTTTTGCTGCTCTGCAAAATTAAGAAGTCTGAGGTCAGAATCTCTGTAGATTTCCCTACCAACTAGAGGATCTATTTCTGCCTCACGCTGCTGCTGAGTAAGACCCAACATGAAACAAGCAAGGAAGATACAAAGAAACCAAGGCTAGGTAAATAAAATCCAAGTTTCATAGGTATACAATTATGAGGGAAAGAAAAAGGATGAGAATAAAAAAAAAGGGGGGAGATAAGGGAGCGCAAGGATTTAAAAAGCCTCCAAAATCGTTCGGAGGAGCAAATACTGGAATTCCAGGAAGCTGTGATAAGGGTGAGAAGGGCTCTGCCTTAGTAAGCGCCGCGGCAGAACCATGTGCAGAAGGGAACTGGAGTCACCCAGTCTGAATAGCCAAGATGGAAGGGGACCTCTAACCCGCTCCAGGAAGTACCGATGGGGTTGTACCTAAGTGGTTAACTAGGCAAAGGCTGAGGTGGCCAAGGAGCTAGGGCTAGGACCATCTATCTGGTCCCAGCTATACAGGTATATGCAAAGCAGCAGTCGTTCTAGGACAGGTTAAGGATAGGAAGCAGAAACTCTTAACTTCAATTACCATTCCAGACCCTACAGAGAAAGGAATATTAGATACCCAAATTTCAGCATTCCCTTCTTGTCAGCAACTGTGTACAACCTCACAAAAATCTTTTAGTGTTTGTCCATACAAAAGATCTGCTATCCAGCACAACTGGTGGCTCACCGCCACCAAACCAAAGCATGCTTTGTGGCCAGATGATTGCCCCTTGAATTCAAGGAGTGACGTCTACAAAAGTAGATATCATTGAAACATCAGTGGGACACATTTGTGCAGTTCTCTTCTTTAAACATCTTAGGAAAGCGAACTATATTGAAGTGGATAAAGCAAATACAAATCTGGAATTTCCTGAAGCTGGAATTTATAACTACTATGCACATAAATTCATTCAGTGCAACTGCATGAAGGCTATTTGCTTACTTGCTTGGGGTTTTTTTTTTGTTTGTTTTGTTTTTGTGTTTTTTTGTTTTTTTCTTTTCCCTGAGCCAGAGAGTTCTAGTTCAATTCAAGCCATGACATCAAGTCAAACTGAAGAAAATGTTCCTCACCTCTAGCAAGCCGAAGTTTGTATCACTGCTACCTAGCACAGAGGTGCAGAGCTAAAGTGCTGAGTATAATTAATACTTAACGTTTTGCCACTGTCAATGAGATCCAAAATGCTTTAAGTCAGACTAGAAATTCTTTTACCTTGATCTCCCTCTTGCTGTATTCCTCATGTACGTGTAAGACTGAACAGTAGGACCTGCAATTTCAACACTTCTGCTAGGACAACAATTCATAGAAGAAGGCAAGACAAATATAAAATAAAGATATTAGGCCCTAGGACACCCTCTCCTCAAGTCTTCTGCCAACCTCCTTTTTTTTCAGACAAGTAAGATTTTAATTTCTTTTCCAAATATTTTCTCCATTTCCCCTTAGATCCTGATAGCTTCGGGAACAAAGTTCCAAGGCTACAGAGTAGGCAGTAACAGACACCAACATCAAAGCTCACATCCAGACCTTGGAATGTTTAACTGCAGTCTTCATCCTGCTTTCAAAATTAAATATTCTGTATTTTTTCCTATGTTGGATGCCCTCAGCATCCAGGTTTGTCCAGGTAACAATACTGAACATGGCTGCATGAGAATAACTAACGTACCTTTAGTTTTCGGTTGCTTACATAAACTACCTGCTTACATTTGGGTATGGTGCACATAATCCTTAGGACTTCATTAACTAAGCACAAAAGTACTCAAATCTGTGAAATACAGGTACTTTCGGCAATTCTAAATGCAGAGCTACTGCAAGAGTTCCACCCTTGTCTCCAAGAACAGCAACTTTTACTAGTATTAATATTTTGGCTTTAAAGAACTGTCATGCTCTTCAGCCAACTGAGCTCCTTTAGGAATAATTTAGAAAAAAAAATCAGGAATATCCTATTGTAAATTGTCCTTAATGATTATCTTGCACAAAAATATGAGAAAATACAAAACGATCCTCTGCATGATATATTCAAATCTAAAAAGCATCCACTGTGTTCAATATAGGGTTGTTTGCTGCATTGAACAAATCACAGAAAGTGGTATCATCTGCACTTCAGTACTTAGCACAAAACCTTCATTCCAATTTACTACAGTACTTATTAATGAAAAACCTAAGCAGTCCAGAGCATGGTGAACTAGTATTTTCCAGCCAAATCAGTATTTCACGATGTGTTTTTTTTTTTTCCAAATACAACAAAATCCATAGATCTCCTGACAGCAAATGAAAATTTACAAGCTTTTCCTCTTTAATAGGATTGTTTAGGAGAAAAAAAAAAAAAAAAAAACACCACAGAAAAAGAGGCTAATCAGAGAAGTGCAAACAAGTGCTTAGCTAGAATTAATTCATTTTTATCTTGTTATAATACATCGTGAGACTAGTTAGAATACACAACCCTCCATGCCATTCTAATACTCACTTTCTTCAAGAGCCATGTATAACCTGGATATAGAGCTAGCAAGGATGATCCGAGTCAGACATTTTACAGACCTACAGATGCAAAGCTTTGATCAGAGTCAGAATCCAGCAGTCTTCCCCACTGGTCATACTGTCAGAGCAACTCTAGATGTTTTCTACTAGACAAGGAGAAAAAGGTAAACAAACTGAATGGCTGCAGCAAAAGAATCTTCTGTGGTCCTAGTCTAGCGCGTAGGATGGGGGTTTCTTTAACAGCACAAATTTGGCCATGAGAGTCCTGGTAGATCATTCGTAGCTCACACCTCCATAATCTGGGAAAAAGGAGAGAAAAAGTCACAAATCTACTAGCGTGTACAATGCTTTAAGAAACCCCTTCTATTTTAGGGTGGTTCTGGTATTTCACTAAACTCGCAAAAGGAAACATCAATGTTCACTTGATCCAAATCAAAGCCTCGTGGTAGTTCCTTATCTTAAATACCATAATTTTATCTCTGCAGACCATCCAGTTAAACTGGATAGAATTTAGATTGTATCAGATTTTTGTAATAAAGATAGCAATAGGAAAAGAGCAGTATTAGAATATAATTTTGTGTGTTTTTCTCTGATCTGATTATTGCCCCACCATAGTTAAGCCATGTTACTAGCACAACAATTCAAGCCAGCTGACTGAAGAATTAAAGATAAAAAAGTATTGGTTAACAGTATTTACAAAAAGTTCACAACATACTCAATGATATTTTAAGTAGTTCCAAATTTTGAAACTCACCTTTTAAAATGCTGTTAAAACCTTCTCTCAGAAGCAGAATATGGATCTAAGCTTTTAGTCTGGTGATACTCAGATAGCTGAAACCATGACAGATGAAAATAACAGAATATTCTAGAGTACTTTGAAGAACTTTCAAGTATGTACTTAACCTTAAAATATAAAGAATCAAGGTAAATGCATGCCCTCCATTATTTAGCATTACATGAAAACATAAGTCATATATTGATTTTGGACATTAGGATATCCCTCTTAATCAGTAGCTTTTGGCCAGTATGTCAAACAAAGAACATAGTAAAGAAGAATTGTTTCAACTAAGGAGGCATAAATATTCTGTAGTGTAAAATTGATCTTTTCAGCTATAAGACAACAGATTCAAGCTGTAGATTTTTTAAAATGGCACATATAGTAGAAAAAACAAGAGTTTTATTTTTAAGGTAGCAGGTAGCGTTGTTTATATGCCTGCACAATTGTTGAAGAACTTCATGATTTATAGAAAAGCTTGCTCTCAAGAAATGATGCAACTACATTTGTTTCATATCTTCTTTCTTCTTGCTGCTAGAATGTACTCCCGTTTGGAATTTAAATGATCATCTTATACAAATGAACAAATCAGCTTTCTGAACCCAAAATCTTTAAAGGGTGCAAGGTAGAGACACACAAGAGCTTTGCTAGATATGTCAGTAAGAAATAAAATCAAGTTAAACAAATGACCACTGTATGGGTGAACAGTCATCTGCAGCTGGGTCAGCAGTTGTCAAGACTGATTAAACTGAAGCAGTACAAAGCAACATGCAAGTCCCATGAAAATTAGTAACCACGTTAAAGACTGCCTAAAGCCTTGCTTATTAAAACAATATTTAGGGGTAGACTCACATTAAGAAATCTAAGATACTGACACAAGTATGATAAAAGTCATACTGAATGAAGAACTGAAGCTCAAGTAGTTGCAAGTATGAGGGAAAGCCTGTGTGCATAATATAGCTCACTTCCTGACTAGTGCCTATGCAGATAGCATGTAAGCAAAATAACCAGGTACTCATCAGTATTTTAAAGTGCTCAAAATCAAGTTGCAGATGTATAGTCTGTGCAAGTCATGCTTCCTTATCCTATCACTGCACTAGCCTAAACCTTAGTATGAGAATCTACCGTTCCTCTATTAAGAGGCAATGAGAGTTGGCCTGACATCAAGGAAAAGCTCAGGAAGAGGCCCTCGTTAAGTACTGGATATAGTCCAACCATTTTTTCTTTTGAGAATTAAAAACAATTTTTGAAATCAAAATTAGCATCTTGAAAATATAAAGTATAGGTTTAATAAATGATGGTTAAACCTCAACATTTCCTTTGGAGTGGAAAAAGTCTGCATACCCACAGGTTTACCCCAAGCTTCCCAGGTCAGAGCTTACCAGAGGAATCAAAATACACTTCTGGTGTGATCAACCTCTAAAAAAGCACCACTGAAGGAGAAATCTAAGCCTGGAATAAAATCAACAGCTTAATGCCAGCAGCCATAGCAAGTCATGCCTAAAAGCTTACTTTGGCATTTTCATGTTAGCATGGGTCTATTGTTTCAAGCTGTGAAACATGTTACCAAGAAAGAGGAGCTTTAATTCCATGCCACTTTTGTAAGTAGATAAGATGGTTTTAACTGAGTAGTCCTAGTTTACCCATGGATGTACTAGTCAGACTTTTACCATAGTAAGTTCTCAAGTATTCTGTAATCCTAGTGCACTGATACATGATCCTTACGCTGGAAAAGTTTTAAAGTTAAATAGAGCTACTGATCTACAGACCTTTTACCACTTTACACACCTTTTTGGTGCTGAAAAGCTTTAGAAAAAGAGACAGCTTAAACAAGGACATTCATGATAACTTCAGTTATGATATGGACAGAAAGGTCATGAGATCACTGAAGACTGATTGCAGCCTCTAAGAAAAGGATTTCATGAACACAAAGGCCACAGAGTGCTGACACTGGATTTAAAACTTGAGCAGAGGGCTTCAGCTGCACCTACATGGTTCCTCAGCAGTTGTGATCAGGTTGCAACAAGTTGCATGGCTTCCTCCCTTCTATGAGGCTTCATGACATGTATTTCACTGGTAAAACTGACTTTTTGAACCACATATTTCAAGAATGATCTGCATCACACACACTGTGAACAAGCCTTAGAGTAACTAGTGGGAAGTTTAAGAATTTCAAGAAGTTACACAATTGAAGTAAATGTGATAATCAAGAGCTAGATTTAAGTTTCACAGGATATGTATTTAAAATTGGTACTCCTAATGAAGTGTGTAGTAGCCTCACTCCAATTATACCACTTACCCTAAAGTATGGAAACTTATGACTAGGTTCTATAAAGAAATGCACGCCCCACAACAAGAGTTAAATTCAGTTTCTTGTGATATTATTTTGCAAATAAAGACAACTAGCAAGATTAATACTAAAATGCATATTAACTTGTTTTATTGAGGCACAACAAGGCATTGTGAATAGCCCATACTTGAGGCAATCAATAGTGTAGTAAGCTGAACATTAATACAGTTTAGGGTAAGTGCAAACAATATACATTCACAGCTTTACTAGCAAGGCTACATCACAACTGATAAAGTGCCAAATTAGTGCTGATTCAGTACCCCAACTCCATGATTTCACCTTGCACAACAGAACCATCATTTCCCCCAATAATGGAACCACATATCTTCTATAAAGTCAGTAGTAAGTGCAAAGCTAGTCCTACCCCCCTCCACCAAGGTGTTTGGAGCAGCTTTTTTGTAAACATTGCACTGGATTTCAGTCCTGATAAAGGAGGTATCCCGAAAAGGTAGAATATTTCCAGCTACTTCCATAGATGGCTCCCCGGTGCAGACGCAACCAGATCTGGTCTCCCTGAAACAGCTGCAGGACTGCATGGTTACTAGCTGTTTCATGATCAGGAGCCCCATCGTTTGCATATGCTGACACTAGGACTTCTTCATTCTTCATGAGATTCACATATAGTGGAACATTTACAGCCAGCTTCAGCATGTGGAAGATGAAGACATAAGTACCATTCACTGGACAATTGAACCTACCAAGCTGGATATCGAAAGTTTCTCCAAGGTTGTTCAACAGCAGATCAAACACAATAGGCTGGTCTAGAGTCCCAGGGGCCAAGTTAGATGTTCTAGCAGCAGAGAAGGCAACTCTCATCTGCTGAGGGAGGGGATAGACGTGCACAGGTAGGATGGTGGCAGCTTGGCTTGTCACAGGCATATCCACAGGGGTGATGCTGCGGGAGTCTCCCTGGCCAGAGTCCCCACTGTTAAAGGTTTCATTGTCTCGTTCTGGGCTGCTCACTTGAGAGGAATCACTCCACCCTGCTGTTAGAGATCAGTAGCAATGGTAAATAAGTCTTGGAATAAAAGAATAACCTTAAATCTGCAGGCCTATTAAGATAAACAGCCATACAAGGATTGCTTTATGGTCTTCAACTGCAAGAAGCTGTCAAGGGAAGTCTGCAAACAAGATTGAAGCTGATTTACATTCATAGTGCTTGCATTCAAGCAAGAGGGGCCATAGTTTGACCAATGACTTCATACATTGAATGACAGGACAAAACAGTAGCTAGCAACCGTATATGCTGCTTGCCTATATGGCTAAGCAGCACATGCTAGCTTGTGACCGGAAAAGAAAAGTCTAGTCTGAAGACCCAATAATTACATGACTGGTCTATTAAGAAGCCAAAAGCAACATTGGTAATACCCATATCCATTTTCTAGTCAGTTTATTCTTGACAAAAGCTCAGCAAGGTACCATTTGTCAGAGAATAAGCCTGGGAATCACCAACCTGATAACAGTCAAGTCAAATTTGCTGCTATGAGGACTGTAGTGTCAGCAAGCTTTCACCTTGCTTGGTTTACTCTGTATTTAGCTTGAGGTGCTTAGTAGCAGCAATACTGCATGTTTTTGTTACTATGCTAGTAGACCTTCAGCATCAGCAGTCCAAGCACACACCTGAGCACCTGGGAAGCTGATGTTAACCTTACCTCTGGAGTTTGCTCGAGGACCACTAGTTATTCCACCTCGCTTATAGCACTGCTGGTAATTAACATCCTAAAACAAAAATATTAACAGATAGTTATTAGCTAATTGGTAAACATTTGTCTGCAATTAAACAGTACCTTCTCATTCAAACTCTTAAATAGGAGATGATTAAGTTGAGAATTAGTAAGTTGTTTCCTGTAAATAAATGCTTAACAATTGCTTATGATATTAAAAAGCTATCCAGATGCTGGCAGATGCAAGTCTTTTGAACACAGTTCTGCTGCTTTACATTGCCTTAAATCTCAAGTCTGGTAAAATTATGAATTTATGTAGAAATACACCTCAAGATCCTCATCCACTAGGAACTAGGCTCTTGCTTTTGCATTATATGCAAGATTCAAAAAGCTTACAAGCTAGCCTGAACCTAAAATACGGTGCTTAAGTCACTGGCCTTCATCAGAAGAAAGAAGTTTGAATACCCTACAGAAAGCAGTCCCAACAGGAGCACATTACACTTTGATAAACCCAGCAAGGTACAAGTCTGAAATTGTCTAATAAAGATATCAGAAATAGACAAGACCCTACATGAAATATCTACTACTACTTCTCAGGACTGTCTTGTTACTGCACTTCATGGTACTTTCCTCCCAGCAAGGAGGAAACTTAACTCCCAACAACTTAATAGAGGTGACAGAGGAAGCTCATTTTCTCAGGACTCCCCCAAATTAAGTTGTTCAAGCTAATACTGGATGCGAGTTAAGTTGTTCTTTACCAGACCCTTACATGATTTGTCTTTTTTCCCCCCACGAAACATGCTATCTGTCTGCACTAGGTCAGCATATGTTGAGGTCTTATATCAATGATAGGTTTGATACTTCAGATCTCAAGTTAGCACAAAGCTAGAAGTATTCTTGTACCACAGGAAGAAATTTATTCAAGGTGACTTGTCTGCACTACATTAAAGGGCTTTTCCAGAAAAACAACTCAATGAAATGCATATAAGCTCTTGGTACAGAATGCTGTGTCTTTTCGGCAATAGATACACATGTAAACAAAAATGCATTGCACAAATACAGCCCCCTTACCTCTTAAAGTCTAGCACACATAAAATGTTTTAGTTTTTTTCTTTAAATGATCCCACTAAAGGTTAGCAGTACCACAACAGTAGTCCTTCTCCTTTGGAAAGGGAAACTAGGAGCATTAGTCAACATGAGAAGCACTGTAGCATTTTAAACAACTCCCAAAGCATGGATTTCTAACCAAGTGTAGGGAATGCTAGAAGTTGTTAGTGTTCAAAAACCAGAAAACTTTATTCCATCTGCTCAGGTGAAGAGCCAAGACTAGTGCAGAAGCAGGTTTACATGCTTAGAAGACTAAGGGTATGAGAGCACATGGTTAGGAAACTTAAGCTTAACCTGCAACCAACCAAGGCTTCTACAGTTTCAGTAGGGTTACAAATGAAAGCTCTTTGGGCCTAAAATGAAGGTACCTTTTAGATGAGTAAGTGGCAGCTGGCAGATGTACCAGGCTGGCCAGGGGAAAAATTCACTCAAAACTTATGTTTACAAGTCATGCATATCACTTCAAAAGACTATCTTTAAGGAAGACTTTAAACAACCAAGAAGCCATAATTCTGGTCTAAATCTAGTTGATTCAGCAATAACAATCTACATAAGTAGAACCCAACTTCAACAGTAGAGGTCAGGAAGACACACATGTTTAAGCAAATTTATCATATTAAAACTCAAAGTTATCCTGAACAGATGAAATTATTACTTTTTAAAAGCATACTTCACATGTTAACACAACTAGTTTAATAGCTATTGTGATTTACATGAATAATACACCTTGCAAGACTAAGTCATCCAACAGCAACAGAACTACCTTAAAGTGATTTCTAGTAGGCCAGATATTTCCATCTCAAAAAGGAAAATAGGTGTGCCATTCAAAGGTGGAAGTAAAATTCCACATACTTCCAATAGGACTGAAAATTGAGAGCTTGGAGTAGTCCTTAATATACCCACCAAACCTACTTACTGGTTAATAGATTTGCCACCTGATAAAGTATCTTGGAAACTCAGACCTAGCCATGCACATGATCAGCACAGCTCAATAGAAGTCCACAGTATTACCATCTGATGCAAAACACCCATTTATTGTCAGAAGCACTAAGTCCCAACATACACTAGCCAACTACATTTGTCACTGATGCATGGTGCACAACACTGATGCAGCAGGACTCTGCAAGAGCCCCCAAGTCCAGCGTCTCTGTAAGTCATCCAGGCAACTAAAACATTGTAGAGAGCTAGTCTAAGACACTAACAAAACTGAGAAGACAAGCTGCATCTGCAGAGCAGATGTCCCTGCAGGAGCATGACTAGATATAAAGCCTATTCCAAAGATGAAATCCACCAAGGAAAGAGGCTTCGGACTCAAATCTAAGCAGTGGTTGGAGCACCAACCACCATTTTGCCACCTCAAAACTCCAGTTTGAGGCAAACTAGAATTTGAGGAGATGTGCATTCTCTCCACAGGGAGAGCACATCATATTTGTCAGGAATGAAAATAAAGTTCTCAAATATTTTGCATCAGCTCTTAAAATGGAAGCCTACAGCTTTCAAAGGACTTGGATACTGAAGAAGGTACAGACTTTAGCTTTGTCTTTTGCCATAAAAACTCTTAGAAGACTATAAATCCCAAACTACAGCAGATGTCATGCTATCACATTTGCTTCTTCCAGTTCCCCTCTTTCACATCCAAATACTCCTCCTTCCCCATCTTCAAAACCAGAACATCACCAGGGAGTAGTTTGGCACATGCCAGCAAATATCAGGTGGCTCAGGGTAAGCCAGCTAAATACTACAGATTTGTTACAACTCTTGTAGTTCCTACTGCTAAGGAGTTGCCTGTTAACTGATGAGAAATAGCAATTTAAGCTCCCTCATTTTAACTTCTTTTGGAGGAAGACGCACACATATTGCATAGAAGTATAAAAACGTAAGTGTGATACCTAAGACTTAGATGAGACTTTATGCTCAGGGATACATTAAACCAGTGAATTTCACCTATAGTATTCAAAAAGGTAGTTCAGTAGCTAAAGAATAGTTATTGAAACACCTAAGCAGCAGCAGTCAGATGTAGGTGGTCTTCAATATGAAGAATTTGGAAATTAAGCCATATCACTCAAGTTTTCTGCACCCAAGAACTCATTTTCTTATTCCAAAGAGGTTTTATGCTGCCCTTCTTGTTGCCTTTGACAAGATTCCTTAATTTGACTCTCAGTATCTTCTGTACAGTGTGTATTAAGAAGCCTACCCAAAACAATGGGAATACTTACCCTCTGAGAATATGGCATTCCAGGAAAATCTCTACCAGGGAACTGCAGCTGGCCATAATTGCCATTAGTTATTGCAGGTGAGCCTCTGTAAGCATCAAAACCTGTTTAAAGCAAAATATTGAATATTTTTGAATGGTCTAGTTTAGAGGTACAAAACAACTACAATTTCCCTTCTGGTAGTTATCTGTATTATGTAGCTCCACATCTAGACCTTCTTTCAGAACCATCACTATTAAAAGGGGTGAATTTCAGTTGCTACCCAGAACTACCCACTTGGCATTCATTAAAGTAGAAGTATTAACATCAGATCTTAACAGTTTTCTATTTGGTATTAATGGAATACTCCAGAGCAGCTTAAACTTCCCAGATGTAGGAAAAAATGGTTTGATAGAATTAATACTTCATCTTGCCATTACAGATACTTATGTATAGGAGCTTAAGTACCAACATATTTATTCTTTTTACTAGATGGCTACCCAACTAGATCTGAAAACAACTTAGTACCATTAACTGAAATCTTAGCTGTGATAAACTCAAGGCTACTGTGATAATTAAACTGATCACTTAACTGTGATAAACTACTCAAGGCTTTGGGGGGGTACATATTCCTACAAGATAATAAGCAGTGTCAGCCTAATAACAAACTACCTCTGCAAGTGCACTGCAGCAGAATGGGCTGCAGTTAACTGATGAGAAGTTAATACCTGCTGAAAATCAAGTCAATATCTACTGAAGCTTTCCTAACTTCAGTAGTTAAACAGCAGCAATTGATTTCTCAAGACCATTACTTTTCTTAAGCTCTTCAATTGTTATTCATCTTGAAAGGGTCTCATACTGGGAGTCTCATCCTTATCCCCATTTCTGCCACTACTATTAAAACCACTAGTGCTGACCAAAGAGCATCTTCCTTCAGGAAAAAGCTGACATTTGGAAAGGAAATATCCGCCTAGAATTTAGTGAGAAGATAAAGGCCAAGAGAAAAGACAGAAAGGGTAAGGGTTTCAGAAGCAGCAGATTAACAAGTAACAGTCCATTTAACTATGTGATTTACCAGCCTATCAATAAAAATTTGTTTTCATAGTTCTCAGGGCTATGAAGTTGCTCTGTTAATCTTTGTACTTTGTTGAGGTTATGAATTTACTTCAAGTCCACAAAGGAAAGACTTTCAGATATTTCTATATGGATTCCTTATCTCTAATAAGAAGCCTAAATTCAATACCATGTTAAGGCATGTTCTATTGTTAGCACATTGGAATTTTCTTTCAAGGTAGTAATAAATAAAGCACATACCTTTGTACCCACCAGGGGACCGATAGGAATTGGCAAGTGATCTTCCACCTCTAGCAGACCCTCTGACAGACCCACGACTGTTAAGGTAAGGCTGAGGCGGTCTGGGAATAACATTAGTCTGTGCTGGATAAAAGGCAAGGCTACCATTGCTAACAGGAACAGCTCCATCAGGTTGATAACTAACTGCTCAAAACAGAAAAGCACAAATTCAGAGTTTGAGACTATAATGTGTTACTGTACTTAATAGTTAAGGCAGCATTAGAAACATAACTGGATAAAGCTGCTCTAAATTTCCCATTCTTAAGTCCTTCATACCCTGATTAAGATCTCTCCCCTTTCCTGTGTAGTTTTGAATGATTGTTATGAAGTGCACTAGAGGCTGAACTTCAGCTGTCATTGAGCCCTTCATGTACCCAACAAGCTTTAGTTGCTTAGTTCAAAATAACTTCTTACAGTACTGACAAAATAGTAAAGCTAGAATAAAATTAAACAAGCTTTGATTAGAAATTCACTGTGAAGCAGTACCACTCTACCAGCAAGATCTGAACAGTTTATTTCATGATCTAGATCTTGGTGTCAATATCCTTCAGCACAAGGAAACAAACTCAAGAGTAATGACCAAACAGCTACCAAAAGTCTAGATGTAAGGAAGACCACTCTGTCCTCAGAGTGGGCTAAACAGGTTACTAGGCCATTCCATCCCAGTTTAGTGCAGTAGCATTCAAAAATGCTTTCCACTCAAGGTGGTTGTAGTTAGGTTTGAAGAGACATAGTAACCATAAATACTTTCAGAGTATGCTTTATACTTTATCCAGAAGCTTTAAAAAATCCCAAAAGAAAACTGAAGTCCTTTCTGAAGTTTAGGCAGAACTGCTGCACAACATGATTAAGTCATGGAGATTTTAATTTGTAAGCTGTAGAAGGTTACTGATCACATCCTTTAGTCTGATTAGGATGAGCATTAGGTTAAGCTAGCCCTGCTGAGCTGCTGTACTTATTCTTTGGCACTCAACCTTGGAACACCTCACTGACTTCACATAACATCAACTCATCACCAATGTAATTCCTATTAAGCAACTTTTATAAGAGAAGCTGAACATATTGGAACTGACTAGATGTCTTCATGCATTAAGATTCTTATTTCCCAGCTTCTTTTCACCCTGGAACCCATTTCAGGTAGAGTTAGGGGCTAGTTTTATTTTAATTCTTAGACATAGTCTTAGAAGTCAACTACACAAATTGACCCAGTATCAATATCTGAATGACAAGCAGGTCTGGTTGTGTTGAACAGTGCAGTTCAGTTCTAAAGTGAATATTTAATCAATACTTCAGTTTCAAGCAAACTTGTTTAGCTTGGATAAATGTCACTACCTGTCTTTTCCCCTCCACTTCCTGCTGACAAGTGACATACTGGGTGCAAAGGCAATACTGCCTGTACAGCTAATATAGAAATGGTTGTTTTCTAAAGTTAAGTTCACATATTATATTGCCAACTAGGTTGCCACATGGTATGACTGTTAACAGATGTTGCCTAAGAAAGTCAGGAATTAAGAGTTTCACTGAATTAGAGGAACTGCCGCCTCATGGCATAAGCCAATGAAATAAGGTACTTCAGGTTATTGTATTATTAAATGCTGGTAGAAACACACAAGAATTTCTCACCTGAAGATAGAGGTTCTTGTGAAAGAGATGTTTGTTCTGCAACATGAGAAGACTGCAGCTGGCACTGAGGAGGAGTCTGTGTACTTGCTGTAGAGAAACTCTGATTATATCCTGGAGAATATGAAGAATCCTCTTTAATTTCCTGGTCTTTACGTGGAGGCAGTGGTGCATTCACCTTGAATACCTACAGAGACAAATGCTTAACATGTTACCAACTGAAGTCTATCTACTACCAAATACTCTGTTCTGCTTTAAATGCACATGCCTAGAGCAGTTTCTAGAAGATCATCTGTTTCTTGGGTGGAACAGAAGTAGAAAGGGAGGAGGATTGTTTACACTGTATCAATAAGCTTAAGTGCTTATTCTTACCTACTTAGCCAATATCCTAGAGGTGTAGCTTGACTGATCATAGCTTCCATATTCAAGCAACAGAAGAGCTACTTTGTAAACAATTTTGCTTCCATGCTAAAGCCATTTAAACCCTGACTACCTATCCTAATGCTTTTTATCTCAAGCTACAGCTTGTACTGAGATTATATGTTGAAGCTTGGGAAGAAGTTCAGTCTCCATCCAAGAAACTGGATATCAGTTAGGCTATCATCTATGGGATGCTAGCCTAACTCTGCCATCCACTGAGATATCCTCACTAGCAAGTGCAGAAATCAACATGTAATAGTTTGCTTGGAAAGAATCACTCTGCAGTAAGACTAAAGAATACAGCAGTCACGCTGGTAACAACCATTGCACACTATTTGTATTTAGATCAAACATGCTTATCATATAGACTGGGTCCCCAGAAATACTGATTTCCTTGAATATAGAATGCTGCTCTAGTAACATTTCCATTTTGTTAAATGACTTTTACAAAAAGTTAACTTGGTCAACTAATCAATCCACCAGCCTCAAGAGGAAGAATAATATTTTAATTAGACTCAGTATTATTCTAGCTAAGAAGCCAGGCATATTGCTAGACTATCTTTGTTAGCTAAAACACTGCAACACTTGATTATAATGGTCTTTATATTCATGCTCAAACAGCACAAGGAACATAAATCTCAAGCTGTTTTGCAGGACCCACAATGACTTAATTAGCATTTAGTTTCCTTTAACTAGCCATTCTAGTAATAGACTTTAAAAATGGAAGAATTTAGAATAATCTCGCCAGCGCCACTAGCCTTATTCAAGAAGTATATCCAAATTGCATGTCTGAGGGGAGTTCTACAGAGCTATCTACAGAAATGCAAGAGTAAAAGCATTATGATTAGCTATTTATTACTGACTACTAAACTAGTAGTCAGTAATAGTCAGATGAAGTTCTAGGCATAGCTAATAGGTTTTCCAAGCATAGAAATTTTAGCTACCCATTAGAAAAACAGAAACATCCCAAATCTACCTCAGGAAAGGAATGGGAACAAACAGCTGCTATATGGAGACTCATTCCACTGAGTCAGGAAGGGTCTGTACCTCAAATTGCTAGATGGCAGGAGAACCTTAGTATCAGCAAATGCCCTAGACACATACTGATATATGCAAGATGCTTTACACTTTGTAAAGTCTTCCCTAAAGCTCTGCTATTGACTGCTTTAGACAGGATAATGACTTGGATGCTTGCTTATAAAGGACCTACTTTCCATGATTCCAGTAGGACAAAAGTGATTTAAGTGGCAACATGGGTAAAGGCTACAGAAAGCTTTACTGCAGTAAAGCTGCAGTAAGGATTCCACATCTCTCTAAAGTCTGTTACTTGATACCTATAAGTACAGAAAAATACCTTGAACCTACACATCAATTTTCTTTGGTCTGACTTCTCCCTATTAATTCCTTGAGGATACTAAATCTTAACACTAGATTTTGAACTAGCCAGGGAGCAAAGGAAGACCTCTGTTTTCAGCAATGAGCTGTTCTAAGTTCTGAAGGCAGAGAAGCAAAGCACTAAGTTGTTTTGATATTAACATCAAACTAAGTTCTGTATTATCTCATAGAGAGTCAATGTCTAAGTATTAGGACTAAATGGACATGCTTATGAATTTGTTTCAAGTCACATACTTACAGTTTGCATGGCCTGAAAGGGAGCTGCTGTTATTGTGACAGAGCTGCTACTTGCTGGAGGAGACTGAAAAGTTTGCCCTGATGGTACTGGTGAAATGGAGGTGCTTGAAGTAGGCAATGGTGACTGTGGCTCACTTGAGAGGGGAATTGGTGCCTGAGGGAAGAACAAAAAATATGTAATAAAAGGTCACCTGATAGTTATCAGGCAGCAACAGAAGCTGTTAATTTGCTCTAAAGCCTGGACTGCCAGAAGTCAGCAGTTTCTACAGGATGACATTCGGACATAGCAGAGCTGCAAAATAGCTTTTGCTTACAGTTTCAAATCTTGCTGTGCATCCTCAGCAATCAGTAATTCTATTGCAGTCTCTGCTGATTAAGTGAAATGTGCATATGCACTGCTATACATACCACTCACTAATAACTTCACCATAGAGACATTAGGGTATTATCCCCACAACTAAGGAACTACAGAGGTTTTGTTCAGTTTAAGGACATCTTTCTAGATAAGATTAAGTGACTTCTGCCTTTCTAAAGAAACTTATGAAGGCTTCAGGGGTTGATTTTTCCCCCCCACCCCCTTCCAATTTAGTAAGTTACAGCTCAGATTAGATAAGAACTGAGTCTTCCGAATACAATATTAACCAGAATTAAGGTTTATCTATGCAAATGGCAAAAAAAAATTTGTTTCTGGTATAAGTGTATTCCAGGAATGACAGTTCTAAAGGACTGGTATGAATCTCTGTACAATTTAGCAACCAATATTATAACAGCAATAACACAATATCAACCTTATCTGTACTACTGTCCCACCATAACATTAATACCTGGCCTGCAAGTTCCTGGGGATGGCTCACCTGGGCAATTTCAATCTTTTTGGGCATCAATGGCTCAGACATACGAGAGCTTGTCTGATACAGCGGCTGGGAAGTATATTTCTCAGTCTCCTGAGGAAGTGATGTTGGTGCCTGAAAGAAGCCATATATATGCTAGCTGTTACATGAAGCCTTGCAGAAAGCCAAACTCTGCTAAGGCTATAACATTACTAGCCTATGACTTGAAGCAGGGGGATTTTTCAGAAACCAAAACAAACACAGTAGGTTCCAAGAGTGCCAAACAGTCAGCTTGGCCAAATGTTTCAAGTAATTAGCTTTAGATTACCCTTCCTACAATACAGGTTTTACAGTTGGCCTTTTGAAATCAGATAATTCTAAGAACTTTAGAGTATCTCAAGCAGTTTAGTGAAGCCTGACACACTGTCTCAAAACAAAACATGCCCAATGTTAAACACCTGACAAGTTTAACTAGGCTTCAGAGAATCTCATTCAAGCACACATGCAGTCCCTGCAAAAACTAGATGTTCATCTCACCTGTAACACTATTTTGCAGAGTTGCTTTTATACTTAGGTACCTTCCTTAGAGCTACCAATATTGTTCTTACCATATACACAAGCATATGGTATTTCAGCCAGACCTGCCTTTACATCCTGGAAGGGGACAGCATCAGCACAGAGCACATTCTTGCAGGTCTGTCCATGGCCCAGGAGATGGACCCGGGACAAGCAGCCTGAACTGCAACACTAAACTAGCCAAAACTGGCATTCTCATCAAGAGTCTTACATTATAGCACAGCAAAGTTTAACCCTCCTTGACACAAGAAGTCTGAAGTGACAAACTGTCAAGAACCAGGCCAAAAACTGATCAAAAGGTAGCAGCACAGCCATTTCAATAAGTGTATAGTTGACTACATGTAGGATTTACTCCCACTCATTAATATATTGTACAGTCTACTAAGTAAATACAGCAACAAGAAACACCAGAAAAATGCATGAACATTTTCCACACAGCATCAGAAAGTTCAGGGGGAAAAGACTACACTATTTTCCTCAACACAACACTTAAGCAAGAGTTCTTCAGTTAAACAGTTCTGCAGTAGCATGAGTTGAAACAGCATTTTCAGCTGTAACATACTTGAATGCCAGCTGCAGTGTTTCTTCAGCAACCAGTATGTCTTCAGCTAGTACTTGAGAGCTGCCTTCCACAGCTTAGACAGCAAATTAATTTTATGACAGTTTAATATACAGAGCCTCTATGTTGCTATTAGAGGGGATATTTTGTACTAACAAAATTGTGTCAACAACACTTCTACCCTACAACTTTCATCCTTCATCCCATACCCTTCCTATTTCACAGCATTCATGCCCTATCAGAAGGGCAGGAGTGTAACAATTTACCTATCCTAAATTACAGGATATACTGCTACTGTTACTTCTGCTCCGATCTGTGCATTGTTCCAGTACGGTTAAGGGAGATCCCACTACAATGTTCAGTCAGATATGGCCATCAAACCTGAATGCCAGCAAATCACAGGCAGTGTTACCTGTGGTGTCTGTGGTGTCACCAAATCTTCAGCTTCAGAGCCAGACAGTGTATGATCAGCAGATGCTAGGGAAGTATCTGAGCCATGCAAAGCCACAGGAGAAGCAGCAGCCTTAAAAGGAGGAAAGCATGAAAGAAGATTTTTGAAATACTAACTGGAATATTTCTTTGAGACTTGCACCAAAAGTGCAAGTGAATAGCCTACAACTCAAAATGACAAGCTGTGTGTTTTGGTCAGTTAGGCTTCAAATTTTAGGTATTCTTAACTACTAGCAAGGCAAAACTATTCAAAAGTCAATGTAGTAAGACACAAGAACTGTCCTTAAGGTTCACTTTCAACCATAGCTGTTAAAGTTTGAGACTTTGGCTTAAGTGAAACATGAGCAGAAGCAGAGTGTGCAAAGCAGCACCCTTCCCTGCTCACCACTGTTAGCTATGACTTGAGTACACAGGCTAAGTATTAAGACTACTTCAGAATATCTCCATTCTGTTTTGCTTCAAGAATTTCCAAAATTTACTGCCTATGAAAATTCACTTAAATGCCATCAGCATCAAATCAACATCTGAATGATCTTAGATTTGCACACTACCAAAATTTAAATTATGTTAAAGATAAGAAACAATTGACAACAAAAATCTGAGTAACTTGAAGTACTTATTTTCTGACTGCCACCTTATCTCTTCAGAGGAGTCTTAACTTCTACTTACTTGGAGTGGCTGTTGAAGAAAATCACTTTGACTTGGCAGTTTTTGTTCTTTTGAAGCTATAAGAGAATAATCAATTAGTCAAGCTACAAAACACTTGTTCTTAAGTTCAAAAAGACTATGTATAATTTCAACATGAACTTTTTTAAACAAAGATGTATACTACCTTTAATCTAAGCAATGCAGACACTTGCGCATTATTCTGTGCCATTAGATATATACATTTGAAAAGCAGCTTTTCAAAATGGTAGTTTAGTAATAATCGAGGTAGCTACTCTCTAGACAAGGAGCAACAGCACAAAGTTGTAAAAGAGTAAAGTTGTAAATCAGTTAAGTCCCATATGAGAGGTTTCATAGAAAATTTGAACTAACTGTACTTCGTCCTGAGTTCATTTCTTGACCTACATCTATTTATGCTACATCTGGACACTTGGTGCACAAGCATGGCATGCCTATTCTGCACCTGAGTACCTCTGGTACATATGCCCAGGGTTATACAAAAAATACATTTCCAGGCTAATGAGTCAACTTATGCCATCTCCAGCAGATGAGTGTCTCAAGCCACCCCTTTATGTCAGACATTAGTATTGCCAAGTATACAAACTGCTTTTCTGCTCTGGCCTGCTTCTCTGCAGCCCAAGAAACAGCTTTTCAGCATTCTCAAATGCTTACATACAGTTTATGTTATTACCTACCTACAGGACTACTTGCTGGAGTAACTGAAGTTTGTTGGGATGAACCAATGGCACTTGGTGAAGCTTTATCAAAATCCAGAATAGACTCCTTAAAAAGGAAAAGATCATCAGTTCGGAAAAAATGTTAAATTCCAGATACAGATAAAACACTATTTTGACAGCACAATATCAAGTACAGGTAGAGGCATTTATTCATTGCACATGTGTCATCTCAGCACTTTTTTCTAGTGCGTATAAAGTATCTGTGCTGTAACAGCAGTGGAGAAATGACACATACTTGCATGAAGTTATAAGTCCCTTGTATCTGAGTCATCAGATCTTGAAGTTTTTCTCTTCTTAATACTGGATCTTTTGGAAGAGTGGAAGTAGAGCAAAATTCTGCAGCTGGCTGATGTACAGGTTTAGGCACCTAATAATGCAAAAACAGGATTAAAAACACTGGAAGACAGACAAGGTATGTTATCCCACATAGTCCCAGAGCAGGTTAGAGATGTCTGACACCACAGAGCAAAGTTTTGTGCAATTACTGACATTTCCTGAATCAAACTTTCACTTCATAACCAGCTAACTGAGCTCACATTTAGTAACAGACACAGAAGTAACTCATTTTTTCTAGTAACCAAGTATCTTAAGGCAATAAGTTACCTGCATTTAATGCTGAATTAAGCACCTCCATTCAAACTCACATTTAATTTGAGGGCCAGGACAAACTTAAAGCTGTACTACCCAAGGCTTAATACACACACTTCTTCCCTACAGGCTCTGTGCTAGTAAGCACAGATCTTATCACAATGGCATTTCCAGAAATTCTGATAAAAGTACACCTAGGAGATATACTGCAATTAAGTTACTCAGCATTCAATTTAAGTGCTTGCATTTAGGCGCCAGATGCTCTGAATGCAACAGTACCTCCAAGAAATTACATTAAACTTTCTGAAATCTGGCATACTTTCTGCTGTGCCCCTCCTGTCAGCTACCATGTTCACAAGCACAGGCTTCTCTAAGTGCTTCAGGTGGTACTTAAGAACTCATCTCAACTGATTCTCACTTAGTAAGGACAAAATTTCATCAAGAAAAAGCACAAAGTAACAACAGGCTCCTTAAAGAAGTGCTTTTACTTGCAGAGTGGCAATAATATCAGGCTGCCCTCTAAATAGTCTAACATGTATTTTGAGAATAATCTGAGGGAAATTTTAAAAAAAACTTAATGATTCTGTACAGAATTATTGCTCTTCTGCTCGTCTCCACAGCTAGAGGAGAATCAGAAACCCAAGAACTGCATTATCCAATCAAGTGGTCCAAGGGCTCACAAGAACAAATGCTCATACTGTGGAGAGCAAAGGCACATTATCTAATAGGAAGCTGTCACTTTAAAACACTATACTAAGTCACTACAAAATATGGCAAAAGGCTATAATGCATTCTGATTATCAAGCTGGATTCAAAGCAAGTTCAAGTGTTCTAGCTGTATAGTTTTAGGCCAACAAGCTCAGAAATGCATCACCCCAGCATTTCTTCAACAGTTGTCTGAAACCAGTTGCTAGCATTTACAGAAATTCCTCTAACATGCACAGGAAGCTGGCAGGGTTTAGTGAGTTTCACAAAGCATAGTCTGTGTACATGCATGAACTAAGTCCAATTTCAGTATCTGTGTGGCATCCGTGACAGCTACATGTTGAGCTGTGAGAAATTTGGCTATTTTACTCTAGATCAAGAAAGATAATACAAAGCTACACTATTATTTTAATTAGTATTTCTTATCCATAAAATTTTTTACTGACTGTATATAAGTTCATCTTGCTGCAAAGTTTCCTAGAGTAACAAGCAGCAACTAAAGCCATTAGGGAACCAAGCCTAGGACAGAAGTTATGATTAAATAAGAGTATCATTTAATTTCTTCAGTTAATTAATAGGTAAGTGAATATAAATTCCATCACTATTAGCCCTCACTTAAGCACAAGTGATCTGAAAACACTAGCCATCATAAGCCTATTATGCAGCCTACTTGATAAAAATGGTAGTGAAGAAAAGCATTTAAGATGCAAGTTCCCATACACATTTTACAGTTGGAACTGCTAGCAGAAGAAACTTACACATGTGCTATTACTTAGTCATCTCCTTCCCTAGGGACTCTTGGCATTGTGCTGTATACCATTATGCTCATAGCTTTATTCCAACTGGAAGAGGCATAAAGGCTTGTGTACTGTGTTAGGGCATTAAGCCAGCACTGAAACAGTGAAACACCCTTCAAGTCAAAGCTGCTTTGATTTCTTCATATATGAAAATCTATCAAGCAGAAGTAGCTGCAGCACCTTGCCCAATATGAAGGCTGTTTTACTATTGCTTCAAATTAGATGTAGCAAACTAAGATAAGCACAATACAGAGTGCATATAAAAGCATTAGCAAGTTAAGTACTTCAGGTTGTGTCTCTTCTTGCTTTGAAAGAATACATCAGATTCCTCCGGTGTTTCTAAACTGAAGTTTCTCTAGCCTGTGATCAGATGCTTCAGAAAGTAACTGCAGGTTGGCAGTGGATTATTTCATAGAGTTCAGTAGCCCAGTAATCCAGCTCCAGCATTCAGTTTAGGTTGGCTAATATTGCATTTAACACAAATGCTTCCTGAAGCACTCAAGTTTGTTTTACACTGCACTCTTAAGTCCAGTTTTCAGGAAGAGACTTATTCTTACAAGCTAGACCTTGAACTTCCACACTGTGCATTCACCAGCAAAATGTTTTTATTTACATATAGCATATATACCACTTGGGAGTCTCAACTGCTTTTCTTTGTTCTCTGGAAATACCTATAATTTGTTTTTACATCTAATAACCAATATAAACAAAAAGGGCTGGTCAGCATGTCTTAACCAGTTTTAGAATTTTACTAATTAAAATGCCCAAGTGTCAAGTATTTGTTAAAGTTTTCTTTTTTAGATACTGAAGCCTATTCATACATGCTAAACAGGAACATTAACACATTTCATCTATCCTGCATATTAGTTATGTTCTAGCCTAAAACTCACCCTCCCTAGGTTAGTTGGCTTTAGCATGAGATCAGCTCAGGAGGTGACAACTGAGCTAGAATCATGACAAAAGTCAACACTGCCCTGTAGACAAACCCATTGCTCTTCACTTCCTACTCAGAGCAGCATTCACAGCAGGTATGAGTTTGATAACTGGATAACAGCCCAGAGTTCTTCTGAAATCAAAACTGAGAAGGCTACAAATTCAGCCATAATTGCATTTGCTTGTCCAAGGCCACACAACTTAGTTATTAAACATGCAGTTTAATAGATCTGCACATCAACTCACTGTTTGCATAGATCCAACTTAAGTATTGGTCGTTACAGTACAGCCAGCTAAATAAGCTTTTTTTTTGAGACATATCAAAACTGAAAAGGTCATTAGGAGATGTCTCAAAGATCTAAGATTTATTTCAGGAAATAAGAGAAAGGTTTGGTGACAGCTTCACACCACCCAACAGACATAAATCTTTATCTACTAGACCTAGACTTGTGTAAAGATCATTTTGGAGTTTCTCCCAGGGAACCAAATGAAGACAGCTACAGAATCTCACTACCTTCTCCCATCTTGGTTTAAGTGAAAGAAAAGTTTCATTACCCCTCCCCTAAAGTTGAAGGCTGACTAATTATATTTTAGAGACATACATGCACAGGTCATAAAACAGACTAACCTAGCATCACCCAAAATGATTTCAAGAAAGCTAGTTGTAGGAACTAGCAAGGTTGACAAATATACTAAGTCTTTTGGTATGCTTTTTACTTTACAATCTCTCAAAAGCTCCTCAGCAAGAATATAGGCAGCTAATGTTTAACTATGATGTACTTGAACACAAAACTTCCACATAGGTCAGTTCTGGAGTACTTGGAAAATGTGCTGCATTTACTTCATTCTGCCAGTCAAACTTCAAGCAACTTTAGAGCCCAACATTTGATGTGGTTTAATCTGACTTGCACACATGCACACTACTAAGATGACTCCTGGACAGCTTGCAAGTTTCTCCAACTGACAGCAACCCTTTTTCTCCTTGCTGTAAGGCTTTGTTCACCACTTAGGCCATCCATCTTTCCATCCTATGGAGGACAGGAGGCTCATCTCATGAGGAAGTAGCCTGTAATCAAGCTTAAGTGATCTGAACATCAAACTCAAAGCATATTAAAATGCTTTGGGAAGATGGTTCCACTTACAGGAGGACTAGGCATAGTTAGGCACCCAACATCTACTGTGCTCAGAGCTGCTTAGTGTGAAAGAACCAGGTTTCATACCAGTGTCACCACCACCAGTGGACACAGGAGTCCAGTCCACTTCAGGTAGAGAAGAAAGTTAAGCCAAAACACCTTACTCCCATTGTCACCCAGTGCTACATGTTACCCACTCTTTTGATTTCTTGTTCAACCTTCTGTTTGCGCTCCCGCTTCTAGGTACAAGGATACCAGTTTCAGTTATGTCACATATACTGACAAGCTTTAAACTTAATCATTTATCACAAACAATACAGAGTGATTGATTTGTTTTTCTGTAAGAAAGACTAGTGCTCAGTTATTGTGTGCAAGTTTACTTCCCCTAACTCTAGTGTAAATGCTGCTTCTGAGAAGAGAACTGAACTCTGCTTTGCATCTTCAGGGCAGAGTTAGTTACCCAAGTACAGTTCCCCTTGGCACTTCTTTTGCTTTCCTAACCATCTCTTCATCTGTAAGCACTGCAATAGCTGTATTTTACATCTCTAAAAACTTGGCTACTGTTAGAATCCACAGGATAGCCCTGGCTTATGCATTCATCTGGAAATACATATTTAAGCTCCTGTACAGTTGGTATTGCTAGATCTAGATGTTAGATATCTCTAGAATTAGCAGCTGTTTTAATCAAAAGCCTAAAAAATACTGAAGTGCTATTTGTCTGTGACTGCATAGTCACAGACAAAGTATTTGATCCATGGATGAGTCATACCTGCTTTGTAGTGATAACACTAGACAGAACCAATAGCTGGGGATGAGCTAAGTACATTCTTGTCTCCCTTATGCATAAAGCAGTTATCCAGGGCTCAAAAAGCAGCAATACTGCATGAGGTATGTGGCAGAGGGGACTGTCTTGCTGTTCAAACTTAATTCAATTCTGGCTGTTAAGCTTTATTTCCCCAAAGCAAGAATGAAATGGAGGTCTAAGTATAGGCCTAAAAAAAATGTACCTTATAAAGCTTAGTCAAATAAACTAGTGCCAAAAACTTAAAACAGATAATACTACATATACCAACTCACTTCTTTGGGTTCCATATCAAACTTCTTTGGACCCATCTGCTCCTTTGGCCCAACACTTGCTGCTCCCCAGGACTTCGGAGGATTCTGTAACGGCTGGGATGTCACTTGCTGCTGCCTGTCAGTTGCTTCCCAAGCCTCTTGGGTCTCCTGCTTCTTTTGTTCTGGCTCCTCCCTAACACAGGCAGCCCAAGCCTTCATAGGCTCCTGCCTCTTTTGCTCTGGCTCTTCCCTAACATGCACATTCCAGGATTTCACTGGCTCTGGCTTCTTTTGTTCTGGTTCCTCTCTAGTTTGGCTTACCCACAGTTTTGGCGATTCCTGCTTTTTTTCTGTCTCTTCCTTAACCTTGGTCACCCAAGGTTTTGGAGATTCCTGCTTTTTGTGTTCCTGCTCTTCCTTAACTTTTGCTATCCACACCTTAGGCGACTCCTGTTTCTTCTGCTCCTGCTCTTCCCTCAACTTAGCTACCCAAGGTCTGGGGGATTCACGGTCCTCTTGAACACGTGCTACCCAGGCTTTTGGAGTTTCTTGCTTCATCTCTTCCTCTTCAATACGAGCCTCCCATGGCTTTGCAGGCTCATGTTTTGGTTCCTCTTCTTTAACACGAGTTTCCCAAGGCTTTGGAGACTCTGGTCTTTTGGGTTCCTGCTGCCTAACACGAGATTCCCAAGGCTTTAAGGTCTCTTGCTTCTGCTTCTGCTCATGTTCTTCAACATCAACAAGCATTTCCCAAGACTTTGGAGGTTCTTGCTTTCTAGTGCTCTCAGCTTCCCAAGATTTGGGCTCTTCTGGCTTCTTCTTGACAGAGTACTCTGCTTCAGGCAAATAACGCCTGTTGAGAAACTATATAGACCAAAGAAACTTAATGGCTCCCAAGAAAACATTTTGCTGCTACAATTCAGGTCAGTTAAGATAAGTCACCCAAGTACTGAAAGTTTCTGCCCAAAAGCAGAACCTAGACAGTTTAATCACTGGCCACAGAAACTATGTAGGCAGCCATGGTTTTTACTATACTGCAGACACCAGCTAGATTTTTTTTTTGGCATGCCAGAGGAGTATGAATGAGTCTTGAACAGCAAGAGTGAAACATGCTAGAGCTGACTGGACCTATGATCATTTTTCTCTAACTAATGGCCATAGGCTGTGCCATATCAAGCCCAATTGCAGTTTTTGTGAAGGTAATTCTCATCCTCAACAACATCTACAGAGCTTTAGTACTATATTAGGAGCTGTTCTGATAAAGCAGCATCACCTCTCCCAGCATCTGTCTCTTTGGAATTCCTGTAACCAAATACAGCCAGCCCTCCTTATTCTTAACAGGAGTTTAGAAACTAACAAGTCACCAGATCAAAGTTAGTACAACTGGATCAAACTCCAGTCTGCTTATTTTCATGAAGTCTGGCAGCTCATTTACAAGGTCTTGAAGGTTTGAATTACTGTTTTGTCATAAACAGTAAAAATCTAAGTTATAGGCTGTACAAGGCTTACTGGCTGTGATTTTTCTGACAAGTCACCAGGAAAAACTCAAGTCAGACGTTATAGTAGATTACAATGGCCTGTTCTAAAGTACTCCCTCTAGTGGGATATCTTAGAAATGAAGACACAGCATTAAGCATCAGCACATCTACTTCCTAAAGGATACCCATCTTCCCTTTAGGTGTAAGCCTAATAGCTTTTGATATTTCCAGTTGATTCTTGTGTACATCAACTCAAGAATTTGAAGGCCTGTTTAAACAGGTCTTGTGCACACGAGATTGTCTAGGGAACCCTACTTTTCTGAAAAATCAGAAACATCTACATCGTTCTCAATTCTGCCAATATCTGGTCTACTACAATAAGTTCAGCTTTTAGAAACAGCCTTAGTAAGTTTTCCTCTATACTACAGTACAAAAAAAGTTTCCCAATTTAAAGGCTGATGATTTGTTCTTCTGACATGCTCCAGCATAGTGAAATATTACTTTCGCATACTAATTGCTCCTGATTTACCCCACCAAGTACCTCAGAAATCACAGACTGAGGGTTAGAAACAGAAGTACAACCAAGTCTTTATTACTTCCTATGTGAGGTAACAAACTGCTGCTCAGATTCCCTTTTGAAGTCTAAGTACTACAGAAGTACAGTTAAATTTCTGATAATTAATAGTAGAGGAAAGCAGTTAGGGAGTTCTTACCTCTTGTGGCTGTATCTCAGACTTCATAAGCTCCATAAGGGATTCTAGAGAAAGGATGTTAATTTGTTTCAACTGAGCAAATGTAAAGATGCAACTTAAACACAGTACCAAGTCTCCAATTCAATTAAAATAGTCAAACCAGTTGCTAAACCAGATATTCTCAAAGCTCAGCTTGTCATTCAAAATGAGATGATTAGACAAGCTTTGTTAAATTAGGTTTTTACATTTGAATTCTGGAGTTAGAAATACTGAAGTATCCACAATTGATCATTGTAATATATAATACTTATACCAGGTATTTCTCACAGCTTCAACAGAGGTTTAGTCAAAAAAGCACAAACCCATCCTATTACTACCACCAATAAGATGTTTTTCTAATAGTCAGAATAGGATTGCAAGCCTTTCAGGTTCAGTTTTAGTTACTGTATAGCAAGTGAGCTATAGCAGAGGATTAGAATTAGCATGAAGCTATGCAGCTATGCAAAGTAAATGCTCAGTTCAAGCTTATCCCAACATTAAACAGAAATTGAACCCTAAAAATATTCCACCTGATTCTTTGACAGACTCTCCTTTTGACATCTGCCTCGTCCTCTCAGATTTTCTATTTACTTCTTCCAATTCTTTTACTGGCACAGCGGTGCGAGGAGTCGGAATACTTTCAAAGTAACCAGAGTCTAGCAGTTTGGATAACAGGTCCTTCATGTGTTTATCTGAAGAGTAAAAAACCCAGTAAGTTATGAAAATTTCCAAGTAAGTGTTCAGATTACAGGTCTGACTCCTTATCCCTTTGGATAAATTGCAACGTCAAGCTCCCAGGTCTTCAGCAGTCAAACATTTGAGTGAAAGAAATTTGTTAGGCTGCTCCATATATTACAGCAAAAAGCATCTTTGCAATGCAGAGCTAAGTCTGCAGTTTGTACTTAAAAGCACACACTTGGTCAATATTACCACCACAAGATCAAGTTGTTTCCCCACTAACTTAAGGGATTTATCAGCTGTACATTGTACAGATTAGCGTGGGCAAACACAGTCAAAGCAGTTATGGAACTGCTCCACAGACTTCTTAATAGTAGAATGGTATGTTGGGAGAAGAAATCAAGAAGGAACACAAACTGCAAAAAATGAGCAGGAGAAAGGGATCATGTCCTAGACAGAGTTTAATACACTCTAGTTTTGCTAAAAGACCAGGTGGAGTTGATACATCCAAAGAAGCTTCACTGAGTATTCCTCAAGATGAGTACTGCATAGTTTCCTCTTACTGTAAAGAGGAGAGACAGCACATTTGAGTGTAGAGTAAAAGCTCAAGAGGAATAGTAATACTAGGTATCATATCACAGGCCTAGAGTCAGGGCAGTTGAGACCAGTATGTATATCTAACAGTGAAAGAGCAATCCATCACAACAGCAGTGACCAAATAACTTTTAGTCACCTCAAAATCTAGATGCCTTCCATGACAATGAAAGCTAATAGGAAACCTAAGAAACCACAGTGGCTTCTAGCCATTCTATCTGGCTCACTACAGGAAGCAAAACAATCACTAGAAGCAAAAGAGAGACACCAACAAAATCATCCCAGCAGTAGTTTATATGTTGGCCAGAAAAAAAAAAAAGGACACACACAAAACCAGAGCCTGGGATACATAGGAAACTGTTTGTTCATGTCAACAAAAATGAGACAAAAGGCACCAGCTTGTAGCTTGACAGGGCCAGCTTGCACTTTGTGCATAGCAAAGAGCAATGTTAACACTGGCTTGTCAGTTTGACTATCCATATGTGGAAGCTGGATAGGGTACATTAGTGCTCCGGGTTAACAGTTTCAACAATGTTATTGTCAGCAACAAATGAAAGATTACTGCCACATAGCCGCTACAAGACTAGAATAAACAGCACAAGCAAAGTCTGCTTGCAACGGGAAAGATAGCCCAACTGGGGTAAGCAGTTTCTGCACAGACAAGATCTAAACAGGAAGTAAAAGCTCTTGAAGCTAGAGTAGAAATACATTTGCTGGGTATGTCAGTTTACAAGCAGGATTTACCTTCTTCCCTTTTTTAAATTATGTGACAAGTCCTACAAATTTGAGCATGCTTGGGAAATGAATACATTTCCAACAGGTTAAAGTGACCTGCACTTTGGATCATTACAGAAAGACAGCAAGTGTAGTAATTAATGCCTCTACCATCATGATGGCACCTTAGCACTCTAGTCAGACATGTGAGAGAACCTGGAATTTCTACAAGATGGGAAAGCCTTAGTACCAGGGACCCTTACTTCTGGAGCCACTGAAGCTTTGTAATGCACTTAAGGGCACTGAACTACTAAAGCACTCCATGAAAACCTACCTTGTTCCAAACTTAACACACTCACACAGAGATAGCTGAAAAAGCCTTCCTCTCCCAGTTCTGCAATGTACTCATGCATCAGCTTTTGATTTACTGCCATCATTACTCCTAGAAGGATCTAGGCACATGTGACAGCTGTTAGCACCTCTGTACCAACAAAAAGCAAATACCTTTCCAAGGCAGAGACCATTATTGCAGAATAGTTACTGTATTTGTACTTAAATTATAAGTTAGAACAAACAGTTGCTCAACCTTGGAGAACTAAGTTACATACAACATTTTAAAGTGCTCAGTTGAGCAGACTATGTCTATGTTAATTTTTAATGTGTTAAAACAGCATTCACACTTCTAGTCTTACAATAAAGTTAAACGTTTCAAAATGACACTTACATGTAGTTCCAACCACAGGTTTCTCACTGCCTTCTAGAAGGTCCCAGAAGTAAAGAGATGATTGTTCCATCTGATCTTCAACACTTTAAATCAAATGAGAACTTTACCACATAGAATCATAGCTAAGATTTCTAGTCTCATAGTATCCTACCACCCCTCACTTCTAGATATTGTCTAACATCCATCCTTCCAGATTAAGACAATATGCCTGCACAGTAATTCAACTCCTTCAACCCCTATGGAAAAGGGATTCATCTACACTTCTGTAGAATCCGGGCATCATCTAATCTGGCAAGGGTAAATTCTTCTACTGATAATTAATATAGAGCCCAGTACTACTCCAAATGAGGCCTTAAGGGTGACTTAATTTCAAGCCACAGAGACAAATGCAGCAACCAATCCCTTTAGGGAAAGGGCACACAGGGGCTACCAACAACATTTCCTGTTATTCTGCTCCTTGTTGAGCAATTTTGATGTAGGTTCATCACCACTCATATACATTATGAATTTAATTTTATCATGATGCACTTCATGTGCTAAAGGGCATTGTGGACTTCACTTTCACCAAAACTGTTATTGGAATTTTAAGCTAAAAACAGTTATCTTACTGAGATGAGAAACAGCTCTTCAGCAGCCATTAGTAAGTAGCTTTCCATTAGGTGTAAATTTTTAAGAGCAAAGATTAATCAAACTGAGCACACTAGCAATAAGTTTAGGAACACAAACCACGTTTGAGTATGAAAAGACTTGTCCATAAGATGTCTTAGCTTACAACCTAATGACAGACTTTTCATTTTTAGCATTCAATTCTTACTGCACTTAAAACAGACTAGTCCTACAAAAATTGCAAGGGGTCATATAATAAGTATGATGCCAAAATAGTACAAGTACACACCATCTCTTGAGACAACTTATTGGTGACATTGAGTGACATTTAGAACTAAGATATTGCAACCCTAGTCAGTCAAAATCTTTGAACTCCTTTGAAGATGAGTATAACCTCCAGACAAATACTTCATATTTCTCCATAAACAAATAGATCTGTATCACTAGATTAACAGAAAACAGTTCTGTGCTTATTGCAGTTCATTACACAAACAGTAGAGAGCCCAGTGAAACAGCACACCATCAGCTTTCCTGCTTCATGGTGGCACTAGTGTGATTCTTCCCAGAGAAAGATATAGTATTTCAGGGCTTGTATCTCTACCTCGCACAGCTAAAGTCATAATTACATCATACCATAGATTTTCTTAAAGGCTCAGAGTATTCCTGCTACATTCCCTATCTCAGACAGCTGAGAGCACTGGAACAGAATTTAAATTAGTGTCCTAAAGCTTAATATTTCAAAATATGGCCCTGCCAAATAGAGGAGATGTACAATGTTGAGTGTAGCATACCAACTAGACAAAAACAGCTTTAAACATACCTCAAGTTCTCATTTCTTTCTGGACATGTCAGTTTTGCAAATCTTATGAGGTAGTCTAGTTCTTTAGAAGGCAAGTATATCGCACCATTCACACCACCTTTGAAATCTTTCTGGACATGCTCTTGTGTGAAGTTCTGCAGCACATACTGGACTTGAAGTATCGTACGCAGCTTTTTCTTCTCCGCTTCAAGCTTCAACAGACTCTCTCTTCGCTGAGCCTTCCTCTGGGCTTTCAGCAGCTATTTAAATACACAAATTCAACAGTTAAACAGTGGCTGAGTAATAGGATTGTAGAATATAAAGACACTGACTTCTAATATTGATCATCCTATATTGATTAAAAATAACTATTCACCTGGGAAAAGTCACAGTTCCTAGTTCTGTCTTTAGATATCCAAGAGCTTTGATGTTCTACCTCTGGCTGAGCTCCTGTACCTCCAACTCAACTCCACTTACTGCAGCTTTAGTTACACTGAAAGGTGGTTGTTTTACTCACTTGTACCAGGCCTTTAAGGCATTCACATCTTGATTCCAGATAGTACTAACCTCAAGCCACTTTGTTCTAGCTCCTTTCACAGCTTTCACAACCAACAGAGTTTCTGGGTTACTACTAACAAAGTGATTGTCTAGGTTTTGAACATGCTGTTAGTGATGCAGAAGTTTCCAGCTGCTTTTTCATTTCAATTTGAAGGATGTATTGGAATTCTACAATTACTCTCATCTTTGTTGGCACAAGATTGAACTACTTCATTAAATAAGTGACAACAGAAGTCTGAACACAGATAACACACAGCTCCCAGATTCAGCGAGACTTTGTATCACATTAATAGAACTATGCATCAGAAGCTACTCTAATAACTTCAGAACTTAAAATATCTCAGTATGGGGCATTGTTTCATAGCAAGAATTGCAAATTCAGCTTTTCAGAACATATTGTAAGGATCATTGGGGCAATTCTTGCAATATCCTCCTGTTCCAGGATACTCATCTATCAGCCATTGAATTCACATTGGTAAAAGTGGAACCCAAAAGTTTTAGCTTTAATTTATAACACATTCAAGAACAAACATGAACTGATAGAAATTTGTGATAGGTTTGGTTAGTAAACATGTACAGAAAAAACAAGGTCACAATACTATGTTTAATTTATGAGCAGCTGCACATGAAAGCTACATGAAGGAAATCAGAACTTTTAACAAGCACACAACATAAACATTTTATACTTGACATGGAGTAACCAAGGGAACCCAAAGTAGCAACATTGCTGAAAGGACTCTGCTTATGTGGTACAATAAACTTTGAAGCAGTACCTGGAATTAGTATATACATACACACACAGAAGAAGCCTCTCTAACAAAATTGTTTGGGTCTCAGCCAATACTAAAGAGCCACTTACCAGCCTTTCAGAGTTCTAGAAGTGGGAGAGAAGCAATGCCAGAGCAGTGACTAATCATGTTTAGGATCCACAACACTAGCTCAGATCAGATCTTCAAGGATAGCATTTGCTTAACCAGGAGATCAGTTTCTTCAGCAATAAATGAAATACTATATAAAAGTTACATATAGTGCTTTATATCCTAAATAAAGCCAAATAAAGCTGTACATCTATAATCTGCTGTGATTAGACACAGGTAGCCATAGCAAAGTAATTAGAAGCAAGCTCCTCACATTTTGGAGAAGTGTTGCCGAGAAATGTATTCTTTAAAGCCACCAAAGTGCCCTACTATTAACAGCACTGCTTGCTGTAAAGGGAACATTAAGAGTCCAGAAGAGACCTTGGCATGTCATCTAGCACAGCCTCCAGACCAAAGCAGGGCTGTAGGGACCCCAGGCAAGAGGTGTTTTTGGATGCTTTCAAGATTAAACTACACAGCTTAAATTCCACAGCTTTTCTGAGGTGCCTATCCCATGCTTAACCATCCTTAGAGTAGTTTTCCTAATTTAAACTACCATTTAAAGTTTAACCATTCTCTTATCATCTACCCTGGTGAAAAGCCTAGCTCTATTTCCTCTAGTCTTTGAGATTTGAAGGCTAATATGACATCTTCTGCCAAACTTCTGCTTATCAAGGCTTCAGAAGCCAGGTGCCTCCAGGCTCTCTACAGATGTCATGAAAGGACATTATCCTGAAGTTCAGCATTGGGCTAAGTGAAGTTTAGCTCCATCTTATACTGAGGGACCAAAATAGATTGGCCAGGAGTCACAGCATGCACAGTCAAGTTCAAATGACTTTGGGTACAAATTTTTATGCAGGTACACAAAACTATAATAGAGGCTAGCGATACACCAAGCTGTCATTCTCTACTGTAATTACTATTCTGAATAAACACATTGCTCCCCTGAGATTTGAGATAGAAACTCCCACATATCTTACACACTAATATACACACACAACCATTACAAGAATAGCACAAACCTTTCTAAGGATGATAAGCTTACCCCACAAAAAATCAGTCACCTTGTAACAATATAGGGAACTATATCATTTTATACTTACATCCTGGCTAAGACCTGAAAAAGTCTTCTGAAGCTCCTTGGCAAATTCTAAGTTGTGTACTACTTCATCATATTTCTCTACTGCCTCCTACAAAAAAGGAAGTAGGGATCAGACATAATAGGTTCAATTGTAAACCCATGCTATTTTATAATCTTAAAATAGTTTCAAACACCTAATTCTCAGATTGATTTTGTTAAGCTGTGACTGGTATTTAGAATAGAATAAATTTTTTCATGGCTGCTCAAGATTCAGTACAAAGCTAGTTGCACAAATACTCTAGTATTTAACCTGGATGAGACTCTCCAGACACTCATACAAGACTCAGAATATTACTGTCAAAACAGGAAAGCCTACATATCAGTTTTCTTCCCCCCACTCTTTTGTTTCCACAGGCTTCAGCAACTACAGTAAAGCAGCTATTTAGAGTCAGACAGTGATAAGCAGGCTTGGAAGAAGTACAAAAAAAGGCAATTTCAGCACAGAATGTTCACTTATAGCTAAACAGAGTACTTTTGGGTAAGTAATTTCTATTAACATCAGAAAGCAGACCAGTCAAATGAGTCATTCCAAGTTTTGCTTACACAAAGGAAGAAATGTCTTCTATCTTTATTAGAAGCTTGAACACTTAAGTCTTCAGAAAGACTAGATTCTTAAAAGCATTTTGATACAAAATTGTAAATTTCTCCCTTCCCACTCTAAGTCTGTTCATTTTTTTGTCTCCTTGATAGCTCTGAAGATGCAAGATACCTTTAAATCACATCTGATTTATAGTATCTGCAGCTGAAAGTATGTGCAGTATAAGACAGGCCTGGAAAGTAGCAAGTCAAATAGTTTCACATTTTCACACTCATTTTCCACTTCAAGTGTAAGAGTTCAGAATTTTTTTGGGGTCTATTTAACAAAACCATTTAAAAAAAAAATGAGTGTTAATGCATGTTTCATTACTGCAGTGCAAGTTTAACTTCCTGCCCTGATAACATCAAGAACATCCAAATTCACCATCTATTTGTTCTTTAGCAACTGGAAAACAAGTTAGTTGCATTTGCCCTGCAGTCTCAATTTGCTTGTCCAGTTACTTTTTCACTACTTGTAGTATACTACACACCTCAACTTGAATGTTACTTAACAATTAAATCTATTAGTTACTGCAAAGCACTCCGTTTAGTTAAGCTGTCCTCACAAAACTTACCACACAACTTTAAAAAGCTAGTGAGCCAGTTCACTTAGTACTTTGCACAACTAGGCTTTTAAAATCTTAGAGTCACACTCCAGGGTAAAGCTAAATACCTTAAAACATCAAAAATCAAGAATCTAGTTATCACTGTTCAGAGAAGTCACAACTCAGCCCACAGGAAAGCAGTGGCTTTTGTCATGTATTCAATTACATTTAACAAACTGAGTGACAACACTGAAAGCCAGCTCAGCCTGCAAAACAATTAAGAGTCAGAGAAAGGACATTTAGCTTGCTGTTGCTCATCTTTGATTCCCTACTCCAACACAAGGCTAGCATACCCAGTTAATTCTATAGGTGTTCATCAGGAAAAGTTTAGCTCAAGACCCTAGCAAAACAAGTTAATCAGATGTGTACTTCTCCCTCTATAAAGGGAGGCAATAAAGATTACATGAAGTTATCATTAGATATGTAACTGAAAGCATTACATGCAATCAAGCTTTGCAGTAGGCAAGAGCAAGCTATTGTATTCTGCTCTAGTTTCAAACACTACAGCCCAATATCTGCACACACATTAGGAAGCTGCATGTGAAACATATGAAGGCAGTATTCCCTTATCTTAACTGCTAAAAGGATGTTAGCATTAGTTGACTGCTGAATATTGCCTTTGACAGATACTTCAACAGTTATCTGAACGATTTGACCACCATTGGTCACTTTAAAGCTGAATGCCATTTTAGAAGTTTGAGATATTCCAGAAACTGAATTCAAACCCTTAAGTCAACCTCAGCTTGCAAGACTGAAAGCCAGTAACAGGGATCATTGCCCAAACAATTCCCAAAGCTGTAGGTGAAAGCATGCAGCAGTAACTACAGAATCTTTCACTCCCTCTTTTTAGTCTGCCATTTATTTCTATTTCATTCCCACTGGATAGTCCAAAGGGTCTACTAAAGATATTTAGAGTAGCTTTACAACTTCCTCAAGACTAATAAAGCTTTTACAGGAAGTAGCTTGTTCAATATTGTCACTCCACTAGTGACAGATAAAAAGCATTGTTTACAGCACCTAGCATCTAAACTCAACAGCAGATTTGAGCCTACACATTTCCACATAAATTTGGAAGCGTTTACTGGAACTAAGAGTAAATCTGATGGTCTGAGAGTGGTGACCTTTATTTCTACACTTAAAGGCAAAGTAACTTACAAGGTTTGGTAGTAAAGTACAAAATCACTCACTCCAATATTTACTCCGCTTTTAAGTTATAATTTCCCCTCTTATCCCATTTATGACCAGCTCTCATTTACAAGCAACTCAGCAAAAGAACAGTATGTGTTCTCTCATACTGCCACCCACTGAAATGAATGAGTTCTAATCCTGCATATGAACTCTAAAGCTAGCAGTCAGTGAAACATTTAAGTATCAGTGCCCTTTCACATGATTCATCTTTAAGGTGTCCATGAGGTACATTAAAAGACATAATATAACCAAAGTGATAGACCACAGGTCTCATCTAAACTTTTTGGATTATAAAGTTACACAAAATAAAGTTACACAAATGTGCTGAAGTTAATTTTCATATTAGTTTGTTCTGCAGAACATTTTAGTCCAAGACAGGGGAGAGAAGATAAAACTACTGCTTTAGTACCTCTTCAGCACCATTTCTGAAGCAGGCTAAATCTAGCTCCATAAAGCCTATCACGTGCCAAGTTGCAATATTGCATGGTAGCATTCCAAGTTACAGCTACCGTAAGTACAAAAAGGGGTATATTTTTCTGACAGCATTTAAGAGTAGTAGTTATTCTCAACCACCTAAAGGTAGTGCTGGAAGAACACAGGAATAGTCCCAAGGACACCTCATAGCTAAATTACTGTATTGAGGAGGTCTTTGGACCCTGTACAGTCTAGGCTGGAGTCCTCCTCTCCAACAAAACTGCTGATTGATCCTACTTTAACAGCTACCCATAACAGACAGCATTGCACACCTAGCAGGACGTTGGAATAATTCTTGCTGAAGTCAAGAGAATTAGCTACCTCAAGAGTCTTGAGGGTTGTGTTTAAGTATTGCAATGCCATGCAGATAAACTGCATATGGACATCTCATTAAGAAATAAAGATGCAGGAGCACTGATGCTGGAAGCCTACAGAGCAAGAATGAACAAGACCTTCTATTACTCCATTAAACATGAAGGTTAAAGCAGGAGACAAAGCCTGCATGCACTGACTGTTTAGCTTAGCTAACAATAAATTATCCATTTATTTTGTGAACAATACTGCTGGAAATCTGAAGCCATAGCGGCTGGGAAGTTTTACCAGTATTTCCTTCAGCAACCTGTCCTGACATGCCTGAAGGTCTCAAGTCCATCCCTCCTATGTCAAACAGTTCAAGCTTACCAACTGGTCTTGATTGAGAGCTTCTCCCTTCTTGAGGCGATCTTGGTAGTCCTCCAATTTGAGCTGGAAAAGAAAAAATCCAAAGGCAATTTGTTACACTGATTTCTCCCTAATATAGTGAATTGAACACATGGAATGAAGTTAAATACTCCTTTCTGTATTTTGGGTAAGTCTGCATGATGCAGCAGAACAGAAATTTTATTCTTTCCTCTTACTTTCAGAGGACAGGAACATTGCCAGCTCAAAAGCATAGCAATACTTGGTCTGAGACTTGAGGCTGCTTACTTCCCTTTCATATCTTTGATCTTGCATTCCTTATTTTCTGCCTTCATTTCATGTAAAGAAAACACTAGTACATTGACCCTGGCTCTTTAACAGTTTCAAAAGCTTCCAGCACTATACTTGAGTAATTCTACTTAATTTTCACAGCATCCTTGCAAAAAGGATAAAAAGTTATATCAGAATTTAATTTTGTTAATTTAGAGGAAAAAAGGACTTAGTCTTTAAAAGCTGAAGTGCAAAATTAAGCTGTTAAATTCCTAATTTATAGACACAGGAAAAGGAACAAGTAGTTCACTACTATGAAGTTATCTTCTACCTTGTATCCACCCATGTAGGGTTTCCTGACCTCACCATAGGAACGCTCAGGACATACTCAGCAAGTCCCAATCTATCTTTTGCTTGAGAGGCCATACTCTCACACACAAGGTAACCAGAAATACTAGAGAAATTCACAAGACTAAGCTTTCTTCAATAGAATTAGCACAGAGTAGATCACACAAAGAAGGCAAGTTTGACATTGCTCAAAAGTAGTTATGTATGTCTGCCATTTGCATGGGAGTCATCATGCAGACAGGCTTTCCTATATGAGGACTACAACCACCCACCCTAGATGACAAGAACTCTCATCTAGTCTCTCCTTCCACTTTAAAAGGAAACAATGCTTTTTCTGACATTCAGAAGAATCCACAATATACTGAAGCACTTGCTTTATTTAAATGCTTATCCTATATTAGGAGTAACAGCACCTTGACTTCCTTTATTTTTACCTAAAGTAACATTAAAACAGGTATTGTCCTAACTTCCAATAACCTAGTGATGTGTTGAAGTTTTCAGAATGCAGATGCCTTACCAGCTACAATATTTTAGGTGCATAATTATTTCATCACCCCTTTTCCCTCTAATACTATCCCCTCCTCCCACTAAAAACATCTTTTAACCTAATCAGAGTTAGAGTTTTTATACTCAAAGCCTCCCTAAATCAGTCCCTAAAAAAATACAGGAGGGAAAAAAAAAAGTCTATGTGCAGTGAAGGACACTGCATCTTTAGTTTGGTATTTTCATAGGTCAGAATAAACACTGTTCCCAATCTGTAGTTTTACTTATATCTCTATATCCTAATATGCGACGCAAGCAGTCAAAAATATGACTATTTCTGCAAGACTATCAGCCATTACCAAGCCAGGTCTAAGCCAGCTCTAATCAAATACAGTCTAAAGTCGTATGCCTGATCTTAATGAAAATTTGACAGCTTTACTAGTTACCAGAGGCAGGCTGCAAAACCAGCCGAGGACTGGTTTATAGATAAAACATTAGGTATATTCCCAATTCCTCAATCATAACACTATCCCAGTGCCAAATGCAAGCAGCCTGTTTTTCAGAAGTTTACAGAACTCTTATTTGCTTTATCCTGGTTCTAAAAGATAACCTAGACACCACAAAAAGCCACTAGCAAGCCTGAACTGCAGCCCATACCCAGGTCTTCATACATATTCAAAACCACTATGTTTTCAAGAAGCTAACTATGTAGCTTCATCAAACACATACTTTCATTAAACATTCATTTCACAGAGGACAATTTAAGCACAGCAAAGCCAAGAACAGTAAGTTACCTTCTTTTTCTCAATGTTCCTGATCTTGTGTTTGAGGCAGATAAGCCCATTATCAATGTAAGTCTCGTACGCCTGGGAAGGAGAGGCTGCCGAGTTGAGAGCAGACTGCAGGGGACTAGAGGGAGGCTGGCTCTCCCCAGCCGAGTTCACCTGCTGCTTGGCCGCCTTCATGCTCTTGTCCTCCCCCTCCTCGGAGCGGCCTGAAGGCGAAGGGCGGCGGAAAGGGGCTTGGGAAAGCTGCACCATTGAAATGGAGAGAGCTGCAAAGAAACTGCTGGCGTTTAGTGGGCAGGCCTGGTTTTAGGTTGCTCCTCTTAATACCTACTAGGAGAAACAGGACATGCTGCCACAGAACAGAGCCAGAGGAAAAAAATTCAAAGCTGTCACTCTTTTGCCCTCTATCTTCCAAAAAAAAACAAATCTATAGCAGAAATTACAGAGCAAGAGTCTAACTGCATTGTTTAAGTCCCCCCCCACCCACCCAGACACCAGAAAACCTCTACGTCGGCAGAACCAGCCAGCACAGGGGATGATTCCAGAAACCCAAGTGTCCACATGAAACTAGGCTCGTTTCCTGCACGCATTGCCCACAGCAGGAGAAAGAAAACTGCAAGCAAGCAACTGCAGACCCACCACGGGCCCCACAGCCCGCCTCGGGCCCCACACCCTGCCTCGGGGGGCGGGAGCAGCGGGGCCGCTTACAGCCTCCCCACCTCGCTCCATCAGTTTTACCCCTTCGTGACCTTAGCAGCAAGGTGAGCAAGCTAAAATAAATCCACTTCGGAAGTGAAAATGGAAGGGAAAACGCTTATTAAGGCAAGCCGCAGGCGCCGATTCGGATGCGGGAGCATCACCCTCCCCCGGGCGGCAGCCGCCACCTCCACACGGCGCTTCGGCCGTGCCAGGAGGGCGACGGCTTTAACCTTGAGCACGGCTTGGCGTTTTTTCTTTTCTTTTTGTTTTTTAAGCAATAGATGCCGCTATCACAGCCGCCTCCCAACTACTTCTTTTTCCCTCCCCCCCGCCCTTCCCAATCCCCGCAACGTGTCCAGGCAATGACACTACATTTCTGCCTGACCTCCAGACACGCAGGCCCGCAGCGCGCGCCACCCACCCCGCGGCGGGCAAAGCGAGAGGGCGAAGGGGAGGAAACAACTTAAAAACAAGGTAAATAAACCGGAATCCTCCTTCTCCCCGGGCCAGCCTCTCAGCCCGCCGCCCACTCGCCCGGCAGGGCTCGGCGGCGAGGAGGGGGCTCCGGCCACCCCGGCACCGCTCACCTCGGCCGCCCCTTCCTTTCCCTTCCCTTCCCCGCCGCGGTGGCGGCCCCGTAACGCCCGGCCCGCACTCACCTCGGTGCCCGCACGCGCTCGGCCCCCGCCGTCGCCCGCCCCCCACGTTTTGTAGCGGCCGCGGCACGGGGGGCGGGGCCTGCCGCCGAGCAAGCCGCCGGGCAGCCAATGGGCGCGCCGCCTGGCCGGCCGGCTCCACCCCCTCGCGCGCCGCCGCCCGGGGCCGTTATGCGGGCGCGGGGAACCGTTACCGCGTGAGGCGGGCAGGGCGCGCTGCGTCGCCCCTCAGGGTGACTGGGAGCTGCCGCCGCTGGCGCTTGGGAGCTGCCGGGGCCCCCGGTGACAGCCTGGCAGGAGGAAGGTGCCCTAGATGCGGGCTTTCCTCCGGGAGCTTCCTTGGAGCCCCAAGCAGCAGCGGGCCCAGGGCAGGCCGGACTCAGTGTCCAGGCTGCGCTCCGTGTCACCTCAGTGGAAGTGGATGGAGCTGCCTCACGGGCACCTTTGGGTGGCCGTAGGAAACCTCAGGCATTCTGGTTCATGCCTGTTTAAGCCTAGAGGAGGGTTCTGCCCCTCTGTGATGGAGCCCCTTGAGAAGATTTCCAAGGCTGGGTCTTTTTTAATAATAAAAGAAGATGCGTATGTCCCCTGAAAATGTGAGCCCTTCCTGTCAGCACTTAAAAGCGAGTAATGCGTTTAGAACCACTTGCAAAGCTCGAATCTTGGATTGACTCACCTTCTTGTGGTGCTACCCACAGCAGTAAGTGTTAAAGGATATTTTTTGTTCTTACAGAAGATCACATCCATGCTCAGCTTCCTGCCCTTGACTTCAACAGGACCTGTCTTTGCCTCTGACGAACTAAGGCTCGCTTATCTCACCAGGATCAACAACTTCTGCTTAAAGTTTTTCAAATAGATCTCTGTTCTTTATGTGCTTTTGTACAAAGCTAGAATTGATGGGCTAGGTCCTTTAAAGTGATTATAAAATGGATGATTAATTAATACATATATTAATAACAAGTCTTAATTAATGTGCGGACACCTGGGACTCTTCTGGAAATTGTAATTACGGCTGGTAAATTACATTATGGCGCACTTCTACAATTAGGAAATTGTACAAAAGAGGAGAAAAAATGAAAGGAGGACTCATAAAACCCAAACTGTATTTAAACCCAAAGGATAATTGACTTTCATTATGAAAAAATAGAGGATACCTATTTGAGACTGACTGTATTTAGAGAGTTTGTGTGTAGGCTCTACATTGTTTTAAACAATATTATTTATGCTGCAAGGTGAAGCACTTGAAAATTAGAAAATGCCAGAAGAAGGAGCTGCCTAAATTAATTTGTTTAGCTCTGTTTTGCAGATCCTCTATGATATCATCTTTTAAGTAGATGATCATAGGTTATTTTTGCCACACAGCCCTAAACTCCTTCAGTATTCCCAGATCAGGAATGTGTTTTATTCCATGATCTGAAGAGGATTGCGCTCTCACATGGGTTAGAGGAATACGAGTCTAATATTAGCTATTATCCTGAGGAATACTAGCCTGGTTGCAGGGCAGGGTATTGGAAGAGGCTGGATTAGGAAGCGTGTTGCAAGACTGTGCTCTGCTGCAAGGCGTCTTCCCCCCATACCCTGGGACTCGCTGCCTGCCCTTCAGAAAGAGAGGCCAAAGAGTCCGGTTAAAGGATGCTTCTTCTTGCAGTATCCAGGACGGCACACGGTGCTCCACAGCACAACAACTTTTGCGAATGTCTCTCAAAGATCCCATTCCTGTGTCTCAGTGTCTTTCCTCAACCTGCTCCAGCTCCTCTTTTGCCCCCCAATTCCTTGTTCTCCATGTCCTCCTCAGGACCTTCTTCCCCTTCCCCATTTCTACCTCCATGTTCAATCCTGCCCACCAGACCGGTTCACATTCCTGCTCTTCTTGCACTGCCAGTCTCAGGCAGTTTCCTCTTCTCCTTCAGTCCTATGCTCACCGCAACCCTGGATTCCATTGGCTGCTTTCCATTCCCCTCACTTCATATTTTGTCTGTCTTCTGCATTTGAATCAGAGATTTTGAGGTTTTTGTTCGGTCATGTCCCAGGGAAAGAGGAAAGTGAGTTGTAACAGTAAGCAGAAATAGCTACTGTGTCCAGGAACGGCCATTACAAGCTTAGTCCAGTTTCACCCGCATAGCTTCAGGCCAAAAGGAGTATAGTTAATTAAAATCTATGTTCACACATACAAAATCTGCAAAGAAATGGAGTTATGCTTGCTGGCAGAAGCATCTTTGGAGAATTTAAAAGCTCAGCTGAAAGAACTGCCCATGGAATATGTGCCAGCCGACTACCTAAAAGCTGATTTTCCTGGAGACACTAGCAGGCATATTGTACTAAAACCTCTCCTCGACAAAGCCGAAGTTTCTGTTCCCAGGATTTGGGTTTCTAGAGTTTCAGAGAAAGTGCAGAAATGACACAATGAGCTGGTTTTGCCTCATTCTTGAGAATGGGTAACCCAATGGGGGGGCAAACACCAAGAATAGAAGATTTCATCTTGAACCGAAAAATCAGAAAAGGTACAGCAGCCTCAGCAGTAAGAGGGACCAGCTGAGAAGAAGAAAAATGCTGCTGTGGTCTAAGCAGTACAAACAGCAACACCTGCTACTGTTGGTTTCTCTGTGCTTACTCAGAACTTGTTCAAGCCTCAGCTGCAAAAGATGAATCATTGCAGAACAGGCATTCACACTGGGTTCCTTTTTTTCAGTATGTGCGTGAAAGAAAAGAGGAAAAAAAACCCCTGCAAAACAAGAAACCCCAATCATTTCCAAGGGTGAGATTAAAGAGGATATTTGCCCATGAATGCTTTGTGCAACAGGGACTGGGAAATGAAAGTGGATTTGTCATTTGTTTCAGAAACACAGATTTGTTTTGTTTACTCTGTGAAAAAAGCGCCTTGTGTGCTCATAAGCTTTTAAAAGTTTCAGCTCACATGCGTGTGTGTTAGTGCTTTGGTAGCTAAAGTGTCTCCAGAGTTTATGTGTGGAGAACATGAAGTCTCCAAGGCTTTGAGTGACTTTCACAGTCTGCTCTAAGGTCCACCTTCCTCTTCAGAATATGGACCGTCCTCCTGTGTTTTCTGTTTCTGCTACTGGACACAGGAGCAACAGACTCAAATGATGCAGAACAGGTAAGAGTTAGAGGACATCAGGGAAACATTGGAAATTTGATGCAAAAACACTGCTAAAATATTAGCAACCTTGCAAAATTAGCCACTCAAAAGCTAGAGCACAAGTGCAAATAACATTTCCTGTACAGCCAATATTAAGTCAGGTCATTTTATGTCTATCCATTGACATTTTGATAAATCACTTATACTTAAAGTGTTATTTTCTCCATAAATCCCTCCCTTCCTCCTCTTTTGTTCTGTGCCCAGGACGGATGTGCCCTGAGAACACAACTGGAGCACGCACTAAAGCAGTTTCCGTGTGCAGGGCTTGTACCCAATTTTTGCAGAACTTAAACTTACAGTGAATGAGCAAGATAACTGCAGGAAAAGTCAAAGTGATTTCACGCTTAATGCAAACGAGCACTGACCTTTAAGCTAGATTTATTCCTACCTGTGCTACAAACTTCGTACATAATGTATAGGCAAATCACTGCCCTAGAAGTTCATGGAGACATAATCCTCATCTTCTAGATGGCCTAGAGTTGGCTGCAGTTTTCCTGAACATTCACAGCTCCAGCTAACACGAACAGGAGAGATGCTCTAAGTATAATAGAATCACAAAGTATTGCACACAAAGTATTCTGGAGAAGGAGGTATTAAGGGTCTCATGCACTCAGTAACATCTGCGACAATTTCTCAATGTTTCAACTTTTGTCTATAGAAAAGGGGGATATTCCTCTCTCCATCTTTCACACATATGCTGGGTTAAAAATAAAAAAAAGAAAAGAAAAAAGATTGGGTACCTCTGTGAAGGTAATGTGAAATACTGTAAAGCTAAATAGCACGTGGAAGAGTAACTACATTTCAGGTTCAGAGCAGGGTGGAACAGCATGCTATAAATAAGGAAGTGGGTCATACCATGCACAGTAAATACTAAAATATTTAATAGCCACTCATTCGGTATGCCCTATCCAGCCTATATATTGTTCAAGTCCTATGGGATTACACCATGTTATTAACCTCATAATAAGACTTAATCATTTCTGTAGATAGCGACATTTAGGAGCTGAATGAAGAGAGCAGCCTTAATTCTGGTATTGTCTAATTTCTCAACACTTCGCTTGGAAGCCACGATGTTCCAGTAAAATAAAGACAAGAAGTTAAATGCGTGAGTAAACAGCTCAGTTTACTTCCTCACATAAAACTAATTTTTTTCCCAAAACACACCTTTATTATTTAGTTTTCTTAGTCTACGAAAAATATTTTATTCCAAAATACAGTGGACAGTTCTGTGACTGAAAGAGTTGACTAAGTTGCGCATATTCACAGTTCTGCGTACGAACTGACCAAGTGATCCTCCCAGCGATTCCTTCCCCTGGCAGGCTCCAAATAGTCCTTTGCTTCTCTGCTTCCCGAGAAGTAAACATAAATTGCCAAGGGACACTGCCCTTCTCTAGGCTGCCTTCCCTTTCCCCTCACAACATTTCTCTGCATCATTTTTCACCAGTGTGGAACACAAAACTGGAGGACCCAGAGTACGAGGTGAAGAAGCGTGGCCTGTTAGTGCCGTCTCTATCATCTAGTCCTCTATAACAGCATCAATCTCTCGCTGAGGCCCTGTTCTCAAGTTACTCCTCTGCCGCCCGGGGAAAGCCCTATTTGGCAGAGCCTTTTTTCCTCCCCTTGTCATTTTTCCCTGATCATTCTCCTTTACATCTGCAAGTTTCTGCAGCCACTTCACTTCAGAATTTCCCTTGTTCTTTCTCTGTTCTTACCTTGCTCAGCTGACTAGTAAAAAAAAAAAAAAAAAGTTTGTAAATCAACATTAAAAAAAAATACAGTTGTCAGAAATAACATTTACAGTTTATAATAGGGCTTAAATCACGTCAACAATTTCATAAAACTTGTTAGAAAATGAGCAGGATGCGTTTATCTGGGGAACCTGAGAACTTGTGCCTTGATAGTTTTCCTCTGCTGTTAAAATCAAGTAAATGTTGGATATTGTTTTAGTCACCTGCCTCACCTAACTCCCATTTTCATCTCCTCAAAGTATTTATTACAAAAAGTAGTTCTAATGCTCCCTCTTAAAATACCTGCATAGAAACTAATCTGTCTTTTCTTTGTTTGTTTCCTCTCTTATTAATAAGCTGTGCCAAAAAAAAAAAAAAAAAAAAAAAAAAAAAAAAAAGCAGCTTTCTGGGCAACAATTTGATTAAGTGCTTAAGTATTTTGCATTTTAAAGCTGGCCCCAGTGCTATGAACGCAGCCAGTCACACAGGTACTGGCACATGTCAGCTGGCACCATAGGGAGCACGAAATATGTTTGATCCTGCAGATTGTTGTTCAGGCCCCTAATTAAACATGCCTATAAAGTCAGGCTTAACTCCACGCTTTAGAGTAATTCCACTGACTTCATTAAGAAGATCTATATATTCTGTGGATTTAGTTTTTATTATAAATTCATATGGAAATGCATTGTTTTTTGAAGTTGTTGTTCTTCCGGCTCACAATAAATGTGATTCTAACAGGACTGTTCATATTAATGAGAAGCAGGAAGCGTTCTGTTGAGATAAAAAACTTGATGGCTTCCCAGCATAGTATTTGTGGGCTAATGGAAAGGCCACATGAAAGAACTTTTCCTTAAAGTGATTCCTCACTCAAGTTAATGGCAGCAGGTGGTTTTCAGATCCTCAGAAAAGCAGCCCGATATTATACTGTACTCTACTATTATGCTGTATTTTGTCCATTCGTGCCTGCTGGGCTTCCCATGTATTTATAGTATGCCTAAGCTTGGATTGCTACAACTGGCCTTAAATTGTCACAAATTCCTCCTGAAAAGCTGGACATATTTTATCACACTTTTTTACACTTTCCTATTGCATTGCTATTATATCGCCTCTCCATGATACTGTTTCTTTTGTTCTCAGTTTTACACTGCCAGCCGTTCCCTAGTTGCAGCTCTGCATTTTCCCTTGCTCGTGACAAAATTTATTTTCCTGCGTAGGTCAGGTTTATGCTACAGGAAGTTCCCTAAAACAGAGGTAGGCTGAGCTAGGTGGATGTATCTGCTCTCTGCAGAGACAGAATACAGACACAGCTCTGCGGGCTTTGGTTTTATGAAGATATTTGTGGCCATACAAAATGCCGGTGTAATTTATAACTATTATTTTATTTGTCTTACTTAGTTGTCTTTTGAGCTGTGTCTCAGCCTGCCTTACTTACTAGCTGCTTTTCTTTGCAGGAGACACAGAGCACCCACAGACCTGGCACATGCCCGAGCAGAAAACAGCCCCACTGGGAGCACTACGATGCTGCTCAGCTCCTCTTCTGCTCTTTCACCTGTGGTTTGATGGAGCAGAGGCCACAACACACCAGACCTTGACAGTTGCAGATGTTCCTTCAGGTGGGACCTAAATTACTGGCCTAATTTGCCTCCTTTCTCTTTGACTGAATTTAAATAAAACATTTTTCTGAGGCTTTCTTTGACTCCACAAATAAGCATTTCTCACTGCTAATCAAGAGGTAATTATTTGCTCTAAAATTCTATATGTAGACCTCATATGACTGAAAAAATAATAGGCTAAAAGCACTTTAACCTTATTTTTTTCAGATTTAGCTGATGTTACTGTTACCGTCAGGAAGAGCACTTCATCCCACAGGCTCAGCTGAGTCCATCTTTTCATGGGGACATACCTTGAAAACTGTTGTCAAGAACAAAATAAATAAATAAATAAAGCAAGCAGAACGAAAAGCAAAGCAGGATATTTAGCTTGCAGAAGTGGGTTGGTTGGATGCCTTCAAGCCTTGCGAGCCGCCTGCCCCGCTGAGAGGGAGGCACAGTGCACAGAACAAGGTCTGGGGACGCTGCAGACAGCCGTGACCCGAGCTGTGCAGCGGCTGTAAGCAGCGACGCGCGTGGATCACCGCATCAGAGCGCGCCATCACGGTGTCGTGCATCAGACCCCTGCCCTGTTTCCCGAAACAAGAACCAAAACTCAAATATAGAAGTCGGATTCTGATAGAGTGTTCTATAATCACGTTTAAACTTTCATTTGTCTTCACCATGAGGATCTGAAACTGAGTTGCTGATGTTTTACATTGCAGTTTTCAAAACAGAAACATGCACGGCAGGGTGTGCCAATCTCGGTAGACTGAGAAGCGTCACTGAGTTTCTTCATAGATGTGTTTTACGTGATTACTATGTTGGCAATCCAGCAAAGCACCTACTTCAAGTGCCCAAGAAATCCAGGTGACTTCAATCTCATTTTAAACATGCTTAGGTATCTTGCTACTTAATTTCTAGGTTTCTTTAGACATTTTTAACACACGCTGCAGAGCCAGGCAGTGTTTTTTTAAGCTCAGCTTTATTTTTGTTCCGATTGCATAGACAGAGGAAACTTGGTTGTCCAGAAGTTTCCCAAAGTGGGAGAGAATACCCACCCGAGGAGGGAGGACAGTCAAACTGCTTCTGTCTCTGAACCATCTGTTGATCGGTTCCATCAACATCCTCTTCCACCCTCCAAGTAGCCCACAGCCCCTATCTGGGCCAGTGCCCGTGTTTTCTCGTGGGTGCTGCTGTGGTCAGTGCCTGGGTGTAACGGCCTCCCCTCCCCACCAGGCAAGTGCAGCACGCGGAGCCAGGCCCCGGGTGAGGGGCACCTGGAGCTCGTTACCCCCTGCCCTCCCCAGCAAGGGGCTGCTCGCGACGCTGGCGGGATAACGCGTGAAACAAACGGAGTGGAGCCGACCTCAACATTTTGCATGTGGTAACGGGGAGTTTAAAAGCAACGTGTTAGGAAATTACGAAGTTGATTGAAGTGATTATACATTTATTTTCCGCCTCATACATCGATAAGAGTTGTGACAGCGCTTTCTAAATAGATAATACAGAGCAGTGAACTACCACACACGCCGCAGAACTGCGCGACTTGAAAATGTCTTACTTCGTTGCATAGTCATGAGGCCTATTACTTGCACATTTAATTTCCTTTAAACACTTTTAGCCCAGTGAATGACGGTAATTACTAAATGAATATACTGAGGACTGAATCATTTTGTATTGCTATCTAGATCTTAAGGCAGGTATAAACAACGATGAATGTATTTATTAATAAGCCAGGCCTGTTTTATTTTTTCTGCTGGGCTTCAACTAATTTTAAATTGTAAATGAATTTACAGCTTACAACAATAAAGCTGTACCAGACAGGCCTGAAAACAGGAATCTCATTTCTCCTTGCACCGTGCTTAGAAAAGGCCTGTGATTGAAAGCATCCTGCAGTGGTCAGATAACATCAGTATCATATATGGGTTTTATAGCCTGATCCATCCTCTAAATGGTTACCCAGCTATGATGTGTTTCCTGATTCAAGTCCTAAATTTGGTATCTTTAAGGCTACTTTTGTTATAACAAATAAGACACAGCAGAAGCCATAACTGTTGGTGAGTTTGTGTTCGACTCACTCAACTCGGTGTCCATCAGGATCTCCGGCTCCTTTTCTGCAAAGCTGCTCTCCACCCAGTTGGCTACTGGTGCATGGGGTTAATCCCTCCTAGCTGCAGGGTTCTTCCCTTTGCTCAGCAATACGAGCCCAGCACAATACAACATAGGGCAGCCCGTTTCTCCAGCCCATCACGAGCCCTCTGAATGGCAGCACAACCTCAGGAATGTCAGGTCAGGCACTCCCCCCTGTTCTGTATCACCTGCAAACTTCTGCCCCATTATGCAGCCCATTAACGAAGATGTTGAAAGGTGCTTGAGCCAGTATCAATTCCTGAGGGAGATATCCCTGACTGAATACTTCATCAGCTTGTCTATGAGGATGTTATGGGACACCATGTCAAAAACTGAAGTCAGAATGGTAACACCTACTGCTCTCTCCTCATCCACACAGCCAGTCATCCCACTGCAGAAGGCTGCCAGCTCACCAGGTTCACAAGGCTTGCACCCTTGTTGACTCACACTGGCTGCTCATGACGCTTTCAAGTTCTTCATATGCCTGGGGATAACTCTTTCTGAGATTATTTACTCCACCTGCCAGGGACTGAGATGATACTGACTGATCTGTACTCACTCAGATCCTCCTTAGTGCCCTTCTTGAACACAGAGGTGACAACATTTGCTTTCCTTGGGGCCTCAGGAACCTCTCCCATTGCCATGGCCTTTCAAAGGTAACTGAGAGCAGCCTCACAACCACATCAGCTCTGCGGGGCGCAGCCTGTCCAGTCCCATGAACTTGCCTGTGTCCAGCTTGTTTGAACATTCCCTGACTCTATTACATATTTTATATCTTATCCTAGCTCTGATTCACATATATTGTCAGGTAGCTTATGCAGAGCCAAAAGCAGATGCAATTAGAGGAAAAAAAAAATTCTTGTGAGGAACAGGATAAAGCTGCTCAGGAGTTTGAAGGGGAGTTGGCCAAGCGCCCTACTATTTATGCGTGTGTATAACTTAACACTTTTGCAGTTTAGCAACAGTGGACATTAAACAGTGTCAGAGATAGAGACTGTAAACCAGGATTACATGTATATTTACAGCCATTTTAAAGCCTGTTTAAGTCGTCAATGCACAGTATTGTGATGTTAGCGTAAACAGAAATCAGAGAGCTGTGTCTTCCTAAAATTTTTTAGATAGTTACATATGCTCAAATACTTTAAAGTGATGGAAAAATACAAAGCAGAAATGAGCAATTTTCACCAGGTTCCAACTTAATCAAAGCAGGGCTGAGAACACACATTTTGAACTCTCTTTTTGCAAAGTTTGACCAATAACTTGGTGGGAACAACAAACCACTCCAAACACACAGGCAGGCAACAAGTTACACGGTTTAAGCCACGTCTCTATTCTCGTTTCTGAACAGAGGGCTGGGAGGAAATTCCTGGGTCACTGAGCCAAGTCCCCCACCGCCACAGGCAACAGGAATACATAATCCCATACATAAACACCGACCTTTTATTTTGGCCAACTCACACGTACGCAGTCTCCAAGTCATAAAACAAAGAGGAAAACCCCCTTCATAGCTCACAGTTTGCGGATACCACCGCTCTAGCCCAGCGCTTACCCAAGGGATATAGGAAACAACAAAGAACTTACATGTAGAGGTGAAGACCTGAAGCTTACGGTTTTATATTTGAAAGTTAAACCTGATGTAACTATATACCAGGAACATACACATATACATATATATACACATATATACAACATCCGCCGCCTGCTCGTGCCCAGCACCAGCCACGGGGCTGCCCACGGGCTCTGCACGGGCTCTGCCCTCCACCAGGAGCAGGAGCGCGCGCCTGCCCGGCCGGCAGACAGCCCGATGGCACGGAGAGCCCACGATGCCAGCGAGGCCAGCTCCCCCGTCCCGCCTGCTGGCGGGGACGTCTCTCGCCTTCCGAAAGCAACATCGACAACCGGTGGTGTCCGGACGCGGACAGGACTGGAAAACGGTTAGACATCCATGCACTCCTCAGATCTCCTCTTATTCCCCACTCCCATTTACCTCTGTCCTCCCTCAGGCCTCTCATGGAAGCCACGTCTGCAGCTGTGAACTGCACTATATCAGTGACATCTCCCACAGTCAGAAAACTCACCTGCTTCACATCAAGAAACTCTCCTTTCCTGCACCGCTTCTGTAAGAGCCGCTTCTTCTCAGTCTGCCTTTATTGAAAGCCACTCGGATACTGTCTGTTCCTCTTTTACTATTTGGTCTTTATCTTGCACGGTCAGCTCATATCAGGACTCCCACCTTCCCCCCAAATGGTAAAGCTCTAATCACAGAAAGACATTATGATTAGTTATCACTCCTACCTCAAAAGTGTTCCCAAATCAGAGCCACTGGGATAGACACAGCGGCAGAAACATCGCTAGAGACAGAAAAAATCAAGTAGAAAAATACAAAAGAAGCAAGGACTAGACCAAGAGGATGGTGTTGATGGAGCTAATATACAATATTAGATTTTATTCATCTTCTCTGTCTAGAGTATCTTGACCTCTGTTCATAACCACATTAAAATTTAAGTATTAGAAATTATGTATTTTTTTAACATAAAAAATTACAGGAAAAGCAACCAAGAGTTTCCTAAATTCCCTGTTTATTTGATTCCAGCACAAAGGAGGACAATAAACACGATGTCCCCTGGGGCCGTAAAGCCACGCGTTAATTACAGGAGCTCTCCCTGCTGCAGCAGCTGCGGGAATTCTGGGCTCCCCAGCACAAGAGGGACGCGGAGCTTCCGGAGAGGGTCCAGCACAGAGCAACGAAGATGATTAAGGGACTGGAGCATCTATCACATGAGGAAGGGCTAAGTGAGCAGGGCCTGTTTAGCCTCGAGAAGACTGAGGGGATCTGATCAATATGTACAAATACCTGAGGGGAGGATGGAAAGAGGATGGGGCCAAACTCTTCTCAGTGGTGGCCAGTGACAGGACAAGGGGTAATGGGTACAAATTGAAACTCAGGCAGTTCCATCTCCATGTGAGGAAGAACTTCTTTCCTGTGAGGGTGCCAGAGCCCTGGCACAGGCTGCCCTGAGAGGTTGTGGAGTCTCCTTCTCTGGAGATCCTCCAAACCCACCTGGATGCCACCCTGTGCCCCGTGCTCTGGGTGTCCCTGCTGGAGCAGGGGGGTTGGACTGGATGATCTCTAGAGGTCCCTTCCAACCTCAGTCTTTCTGTGACTCCTTGAATAACCCCACACCAGGGCTGCCCCACTCATGCCCCTACAGCCACACCAGCGGGACCTCACTCCGTGGACGTGGCCTGTCCACGCATGGCAGATGATGCTGCTTGGTGCCCCACAGCGATACCTCCTCCCTCCCTGCAGCCTGCAGCGCGCTTCTGTGGCCTCACCATCTGAAACAAACGAGCTCGCCCTATTCACTGCTAATGGCTTACACCGAATTAACCAGCTCCCCGGGGAGCTAGCCCTTGGCCACCTCCCCACGGCAGCCTTTCTGCAAGGGACTCGCAGCAGTTTGCTCCCTGATTCCTCTTGCCATTAAAGCAATCCCTCCTAGAAGGCATTGACCACTATCCATGATGTTTCACCTGGACTCGGTGCGCTCCACCGTCGTAACTACCTGCCCACTCTGTATCAAAACTCTGTGGTTGCTACCATGCGATGGCAGTCCAGGTGTAACCCATTGCCTAGTTAGGGTGATACTAACAAGCTGCAGCACATAGCAGGGAAATCTTGGAGAGTAACAAATGTGGGCGATTCTTCTAGTTACAACAAGTCCAACAACCAGCTGCAAAACTCACAGCCATCTAAGTGGCAGCAGTTCTCAGGTGAAAGAACAGGGTTCTGCTGACTCTACTGACCAGGTCCATTTGCTTGAGCAGGATTTAGCTCTTGATCCTTAATGGGCTCTACAAGAGACAGATGCCATGCATGCCTCCATGTCCAACATTTTTGCTGTGAGGATAAAAAACTATAAAAAAGAACTAACATGCTTAGGGCCTTTGCTGTACCATCTAAAGAGGTTGATCATAATTTCTGTTCTTTCAGGATATCACAAATAGTCCCTATATGAGTTTTTGATGTAGACAGACAAAAGAGCCTGCCCCCACACACTGAGCTCTAGCTATGAAAGCGTGTGCAAACCCCAGCGTGGCAATGGGTTTTCACCTAGCTGCAAACCCTGTCCTCGTTGCATTAGTGCTCGTGTTTCAGGGCTGCTCACAGCTGCTTTGTGCCAGCTCTGTGCCGCCTGCTATCCCACCGGCATGTTCCTTCCCTACCAAAGAGGCTTCCCGAGCATCTCCAAAGCAAGGAATGTGCGTGCGAGTGTGTGCACTCCACACCTACCAGGGGTACTCAGCTCCTTCTTCAAGGAAAGAAAAATGCACAATATCAAATCAAACACACTGCTGTTTCACTTGTATTTAATTTGAAAAACTATAGAGTGTGCTCATCACAAATAATTTCACTCAGAACTACTCTCTATTTTAAAGTACAGAGACCATAAAAACTGCAAATTCAAATCAGAATAAATGGGGAGATTTTCAGGACTCCGCTTTAAGCCAAAATTTGATTGTCTGAAGTGATGATAGTCTTAGACCTTAAGTACCTAGTATAAGCAAGGAGGGAAACCTTATGGCTGTTTTACAATCCGAAAATAAGAGTTTATGTGAAAACACTTGAGAGGTCCTTAATGAACATGTTGCTGCAGGGCACTGCTATAGTAGCACTAATGTCTCTGTGCGTTTAGTTTTGACCTCCCCTCCTACTTAGGGCAAAGGCGCCCAGGTTTGCTACAAGAAACTTTGGACGACGAGTCCCCAAAACAATGAGGTTGCTGCTATTTTATAATCACGTCTCCTGTCTCCCAACTTTGGAAGAAATCAAGTGAAGAAGAAATCAGGTCTTTTGTTTAAGAAGAAATCAGGTCTTTTGTTTAAGACCTTGTGCACAGTAGGAGCGCAGGCAGAAGCACCTTCATTTCCTTGCTCAGCAGCGCTTCCCTGAGACCCAAAGTAACCAAACACTCGAACCCAAAAGCGCTTCTCAGCACCCAACCCTGCCCCTCACGCCACCTCGCTCATTCTGCAGCTAGGGGAGCAGAAAAGAGGGAGGAGAAGGGAGGGAGGGAGTAATTTATTCCCGTGTTTTGCGAGTCAGAATCACAGCCCGCTGGTCCTGCAAGCGGAATGCGCGGTGCTGGACACCGGGAAGTGACTCAGCCGCCGCCCCAGCCCGGCGAGCAGCAGCACCGGGACCGAGGCGGCGGCGCTCGAGGGTCGCTGCCGCCTGCGCAGCCAGGGGCCGCTTCCACAGCCCGCCAGGGGCGCGGGCGGCCCTGAGCCCCCGCCGGAGACCGCCCGTTCCGGCCGCCCGCC
>PTEX01000037.1:116513-192299 GCA_003342815.1 Eudromia elegans
CCTGGCGCAGCCGCGGCGCGCGAGCCCCCCTGCGGCGCAGCGAGGGGCACCTGCCCTCCACGTATTATAAATAGAAAAAATGTTATATATATACACATATATATACGCTCAAATATATTATACAGATTCATAATACTTCTATTTTCAGCCTTCGGAAGAGCAGGGTTTTACGCACCGCTTGGTTTCCCAGCATATTTAACTTAACTCTTCAAGCCCGGCCATATAACTTCTTGCAGCCTCCCTTTAACCCTGTCACAAACCCATCCAAACACAGGCTTTTCCAGGGCTTACCAGCTGCACTCACCTGCCCAGGCAGCACGCGGTAGCAGCTGCAGACACAAAGGTTAACTCAGCACCCGATGCCCACCGAAAAGGGACAGGGAGGAACAGATGCCGTAAGCCTTTCTCGAGCCCCATATAGCGACAGGTTTGGTGCTTGCTGCCCGCACCTCCAGGCGAGCTTCCCCCCGCCACGCACACCCCCTTTCCCTCTGAATGGCACCGAGCACAGTGCTCATACTGCACCAGACTGGAAGAACTGCAGCCGTGGAGTCGAGGGCAACGGATCGCACCACACGCCACGGGCTCAACGGGGTCCAAGTCAGAGTCAAACTGGCCGCCACACAGCACAGCACAAAGATACGAGAGCAGACAGGTCTGCTCTACTGACCGAAGTCAGGGAGACCGACCCAGGCTTCAGAAACGTGCAGTCTATTCCCATCTATTGGTGAGTCCCAGAAGAGTCACCTTAGCAGAACAAACCTTTCTTTTGTCTTCAAAGTTGATATAAAGTTGCCTTACAAAACACCTTTTTAACCCTATTAGTGCCACATTACTGCTTCAGTAGATGTCATACATTGTGACCATTGATCCAGGTGACACACAGCGCTCTACCCAGGAACCTGCATCCCGGTCTCATTGCACACTGCCCTAAGACAGCCAGTCCCATCTCCACAGTGTCCCCATAGGAGCATCTTTCATCCGTACTCCTCCATCAAAGCCCCGGCCTCATGCAGAAAGCACTTTGCCCATTAAAAATGGTGTCTAAAGCACCCTGAAGTTACCCACACAGCACCTGCAGTCACAGAAGCAAAGCAAGACTAAAGAGAAAAGTTACCTGAAAGGGAGTAGAAGCTACAAAAAGTCACCCTTACGTTAGATACTTTAAAGAACCTTGTGGTGCTCCTATTCACCTCCAGCATCACTAAGCTAAGTGAACTAAGTTATGCCCAAGATACTTTTAAGCACCTACAGCAGATAATACGAATATGCCCAAGAGACCATGTCGTACTCAAAACCACGTGTCACTAGGTCTTGCAGTCTGGGAAGGGCTTTCACTGAAGTGACGTTGACATCAACCCTGGGACACCATCCCACTCAATCTATGGGGAAGCACCAGCATTGCAGCAGGAGTAAACAGAGTGTCACCCCGCTCAAGTTCAGCGCGGTATCTCACGACAGACTAAGCTAAGGTTGGCAGCAGTTTCCCCACTGTGTGGGAACAGCCTGTCTTCTAAACCCAGTGACTTCCTGCCATCTTCTGCCAGAAGCCCTTGGTCCCACCAGTCTGCTGGGCCTTATCCAGCTGACTACCTGCCATGGAAAGAAACACCCGAGGCTCCAGCTTCGGTGCGGGAGTGCCATCCCCGTCCACCACCTTGCCTGGCTCTGGGGAGCGGTGCTTCCACACGATGGCAAAGCACGAGCCAGACAGACAGCCAGTGAGCTGGACCACCAGAAACGCCAGGTTTCCTGGCGGCCCCTTTCAAGGGAAGAAACACCGCTCAGGCACACGCTGGGCCAAGGGCAAGCTTTGCAGCTCTGCCCCGGGAGAGCTGCTAGCACAGCGAGCAACGCAACCTTCCCTCGCCCTGCTCCTCTCCACAAATTAGGAAATCACTTCTTGCAAACAACTCTTATCTTTCTTCACATAAACAAAGTCTTAAACCCTTGTTCCAACAGAAACAAGGACCATCTGAGCTGGTTCAAACACCGAGTCCAATTAATGGGATAGGGGTGAAATAAACAGAAGAGAAAATGTTTATTTTCTAAATAAGTCTAAATTTATTACCCTAGTAAAAAAGTTTGGATTACAAGTGTCTGAACAGTATAAAAGTACAAAACAGTTTCCATAGATTTCTAATACATTAATACAAAGTGCATGACTACATACAGTTCATCTTGCATTACTACCAGGAATGGAAGAGGTGGGAGGGTGTAGGGGAAGCAGTTGGCAGTTGAAACCTAGCAATAAATAAATAAATACAGAAGAGATGATCCATATCAGAGCATATCCTACCACCAGTACTGCAGCCTTAGGTGCACAGAATTATCCATGCTGGAAACACAAATTCAAACAGAAACAGCTAGGACTTACTCAGGCCCTTATTAGACATGACCGACCTATTTAAGCAGGTACACAAGCAAGTATCCATTTATTTGGTTGCAGATGAAAGCACAGGATGTAGCTTTATCCTCCCTTCAGAATCTCAGAGAGTTTAGGAAAAGCAAAACAACAGCTATGAAAGCTGGAAGGCTGTGATGAGTCAAAGCTCTGTTCCCCTGATGTGGTCTTCAGGGTTGAGTTTTCCCATAGAAGGGAAAAGAGCTTTGAGGGTGGAGGCTCCTCTTAACCTGCATCCTTCCCTACCCATATTTTTATTTGCTAACCATTCCCATTCCAGGAAGTGAAATTACACAGAAATCCAGTCCTAAGCCCTACCCACCGAAATATTATCCTGACAACTCGCACAGAAAAGGAAAGCTTGTAGCAGTCCATTGCAGAGTATCCCAAAAGAGCAGTTAAAAAAACCCCGAACCAGAAACAAACAAAACAAAAAGCAGAATTTCCAGGGTACACAAGCCTTCATAAAAGGGACATGAAGCACTTGGGAACTAGAACTGCAGCACACTCTCCTGGAAAGCTGCTTTTACCCTAAGGGCAAAGCTGAGTATGAAGAAGTGTCACAGCGGCTTGCACACAAGTTTGATGGGGAATGTGTGTAGGAAATGCCATCTTTTGCAAGCAAAGCTGCCTCTAACTCAGTACAAGACCATTCCCGACAAAACTCTTCATAATTTGCAGCATGTCCAGTATTCACAAAACTAATGATCTGGTGGTTAACAAAAAACACAGACGCACTGCAGGGGGGAAAGGCTGCAACGTGGCACTTTTGAATGCAGACCCCAAGCTAGGACCAAGTTACAACCCCGGAACAGAATCTGTCAGGCTCAACACCAGCAAGAAGTCTTTTTTGCAGTCACATTTCAGCTGTGTTGGGCCAACAAATACCAGTTACCCATTTCTGGCCCCCAACTACACCTAACTTGGGCTAACCTGGTTGTCGTCTTTGTCCACCTCTAATCACCAGTCAGTTACTACAGAAGGTCTAAGGTACCTGCCGCTGGGCTACAAGGAAGTAGCCTCCCACTTTGCTATGTTCAGTTCTTCAGTACATGCCCTCCTTAGCTACGGAGGCCAGTTCTGCCCCTCTTGAGAGGCTTTTACATTGGCAGCCTTGTCAGATAGCTATACTTACACTAGGGATGTCTGCAGTTACTGGTCAGTGTCATGTAGGAGGGATGCAATATTGGTCTTTCTTACAGTGTCAGTAGTATAGGGTGAGATCTCCACACCTTTAAAAAAATAAAGATTTATTTAACTAGAGAGGTGACTTAACAACCTTTCTATGTATTAATTCATCTTATTGACTCAGATATGTCTAAATGAAATATTTTCTTGGGAATTTAAGGAAGGTTACCCAACCAACTTGAAAAAAAAAAAAAGAAAAAAGAAAAAAAGCCTGACAACCATTGCTCCTCTCAATACAAAAACATAAACTACATAAACTTTAATATACAAAACCTCATCCTCAAGTTCATTCGTGAAGAGGGTGGAAGGGGGGAAAAATATTAGAGGGACAACCTTGCAGCAGCATTCAGCCTTGCTAAGTGTTCCATGGCATCTTAAATATTATGTACAGTCTTTCAGAAAGGATACAAACTGGCTTCAGAGTTTGTGGAATTGTAGCAGTAAAACCCAAAACAGTTCTAGGGAATAGTCTTTTGGCAGCATAGCAGGTGTCCAAAGTGAACAGTCACTTTCTAGTATTTTTCCAGAGAATAAAAGGATCTGTATAACCTTCTGCAGCTCTCCAAGGAAGTCACCACTCCTCTTGGGTAGAGATTGACGGAGACTGTGATCCCTCTTGTTCTGGCTTCTCAGAGGCAGATTTTTTATTGCTACAGCAAGGTTTGAAGAGATGAGTGTCTATGAGGACTTCCCCAAAACGGCCCTTGTAAATAATCCCACAGCAAACCTTTTGCCTGGAGGAAACAGTGGGGACAGAGAGGTTTGTGTGTTTAGAATACGCAGAAATTATAGAAAGGTAAAAAAATCTGTATGTCGATGCAGTATATTTCCTCAATCACAAAACTCTGGGAGGTTAGGACTGGAGGAAAAAAGCCACTCAGAAAATAAGTCCGTCTAAATCCACAAGGCTTGCTTGGAATCTATGCCTATGCAAGACTAATGCCTCCTACTTGTCATCACAGAGAAGTTTCATATAAACAACTGAGTGGAATACTGCAAAAACTGTTTGAGAGAATACACCAAAGTCACAATTTCAACATAGTAATTGGCTAAACAAGGGTTAACTGTGTCAATGTGTAGTGGAAGATAACAAACTGACCAGCTCTCTGAAAATCTTGTGGTTTTCTTCTCAATTTTTTTTGACTACCCACATAGGTCAATCCAACCATTATGTTTTGCTGCCAGGCTGAGACCACTTGTGTATTTGATAACATATCTACAAAGCACAGTTTTAAGATAAAGGATGATGACAATCAAGAACGTTACCCACCACTTCCAACACACAAACTTTTTTTTATAAAGAAAGGTGGATAGTTAGTTTCATTACCAGTGGCTTAAATGACATAAACAACATCCCTTACACAAATTAAGCTCAGCAGCACCGTGCAAGTTCCTGAGGAAGTGGGATCAAGCCCTGTGCAAATGAGGCAGACTGCTGGCTGCACAGAACACACTGTTTACCTTTTCCAGTACGTGAGATCTAAAAAGGAGAAGACGGGTGTTCTGCTGGACCCAGCACTCATCTCCGTGTCAGAGCCATCATCAGACTGGTTACTGTAGCAGGGAGACTGAGCGGGGGAGGCACTTGAGGTGGTACTGTGGGCATCAGAATCTGCAGGGAGGGAAGCACACATGCAGGAATCAAGACACACATCTCACTAACTAGTCATCCTCCTCCTCCTCCCCACACAAAAAAGGTTGCATTGGGACTAGGACTGGAGAGAAAGGCTTTTAACTGGGGAGGGTGGGGGGAAGCAGGTAGTAACAACCATTACCATTTTCATCTTTCCCTTGCCAATTTCAAGAGATCCTTGAGCGCAGAACATGTGGCTGCATTCAGGAGACAGCCCTGAGCTGCAGGGGCATCCTCATACCCACAGAGCTGGGAAGTAGCTCAGGTTCACACCCCAGTTCCAGTTCCCAAAGGCACCTGTGCAGGTCACATACTGGACAAAATCCTAGTCCCTCTATGAAATCACTGCAACACTATTGCAGATGGCCCTGACCTGTACTTCAGAGCACATCTCCTTTGCTATCTGTCCCATCAAAATCTTGCAAAGCTCTTCTCATTAGTGATTATTCAGCATGCACTGTATTAGGTAGCACTAAATTTTCGCGGAATCAAGACTGAACTACAAACTCAGTGCAGGGTTTGCACAGTGCAGAGACTGCTATCCTACCTTCTAGTTGTTATCCCTAGCACCTGGAGTATCACAAATTAAAAAGAATCAATTACAGCACACTGGATGAAGGACACAAGCTCCCCTGGTCAGGGCATTTGCAAGTTTTCTTAGGTGAGTTTGTGTCAGGTACTGCAAATGCTTTTTAACAATAAAGAAGCCTTTAGTTTTGTGGGATCTGCTTTCTATTCATTTCCTTCAGTCCAGGTAGGATAGCTCACAGAGACGACTAAGCAGAAGCTGGAGGCGCCTTGGCTCTAGGGAGGAGAGCAAAGCTGCTGACACCTCTAGAGCATGACTGGCAGGCGGCTTGCCTGGGAAGCTACGAATCCAAGCCTATCCGAAGAGCAGAAGCGTCAGTGGGAAGAAATCATCAAGACTGGCAAGGAAGGTGTAAGGAAACTGCTACAGAGGAAACACACTAAGAATTTAAAGAGAGAAAAAAAGCAATCTAGACAAAATGGAACCTTAGGTCAAAAACCAGTATCAGTCAGAGTCTTTTATAGTGATATCAGTAATGCAGTCTACTTTGAGAAGAAACAGCCGAAAAGACCCTTTGTACCTTAGCAAGACCAGGAAGAATCATTTCAGCTCCAATTGCAGTGAGGATTTTGCCCAAATGCTCTCCAGAAACGGGCAGCTTAGGGGCAGGACACCCCCTGTGGCTGCCTGCTCTCACAAACGAGACCCCCAGGCTGCCCTTTGTAACCTGCCCTCGCCACTTCCCAACCCAACCCAGCCCTTCTCTGAGGTCACGGGCTCTTCATCTTCACCACCCGCTCTCCCCAAGCAGCTAGGGAATGAAAGGTTGCACAGAGAGAGGGCATCTAAACATACGAGAACACAATCGAATCTAGGCAGTAATTCAACTTGGCCAGTTTACAATAAGCTATTTTAGGGGAGGCCAAAGTTCACTGCCAAAATCTCTTTGAAACAACTTACTGTGCCGCTTGAATTCCTTTTGCAGTTTGCTGATTTGATTGCTCTTTATTCTACTTCCAGAGAGAGTTTTCATTTTCTTTGGTTTCAGTGTTGTTTTCAGACTGGGACCAGCTCTGGCATCTACCACCTACAACACAGAAAATCTGTATCTTAATGCTTCTGATTCATGCTCAGACATTGCACTAGTCAAGGGACTTGGAGGGATCTAGCTGAGCGTGTTCAAGACCAGATCAGTTAAACTAAAGTATTTTTGTGTGTTAACACTGTGTTTCGTTTAAATCTGGTTCGTAAGAGGCTGGGTCTACAGGAAGAGAAAGAAAACTAGTTTTAAAAGCACATTCAGTTAAACTTCAGCCTTCTTCTAAATCCAATAGACTCACTTTAGTGAACAACCATTGCTTAAGTCAACACAGACAAAAATATTTACCCAGCATTTCCCACTACCCTCCTCCCAAAAAACAACATGAATTTCAATTTGGAAAAAGCTAGAGCTAGTAATGACCATAGCTCTGGCTCCTGTTACCATCAACATCTCCTGGCAAAAGACTATAACCTACCCAAAGAATCCCGATCATCTCCACAGCCTCAGGCCCCAAATGAATTAGATATATCAAGACAGAACAGGAGAGTGGAGATGGCTGTGAGCTATTAGTCATTTTAATTATCTGACTAAACCAAATTGATTTATATGTTGCTTGAGCAAGCCACCTTGCTTGTTCAAGCTATTAAAAAGAGGAAAAAGGGAGAACAGCCGATTTTTGGACACAGGCCAATCTGGTATGTTTGAATGTTATAAGAGACTTCTGGACAAAATTATGAGCTTGCAAAAACAAGGAATTACATGGTAAGCCTGTGACTCCATCCAAGGATTGCAAGATCACAAGCTGCACATAAAGCAGATGGAGACGAGTGGTAAGAGCCATGTAATAGAAAATGTTCTGGCAGATTTTAGGGATGCTCTGTGTGTGGGTCAAGAGGTGAGGGGAACAGCAAACTCCAAAACCATGCCAGTGCGCCCTTCTCTAGCAGAACGGCCTGTGCCACAGAAAACAAGTTACTTGAGGGATAGGGGAGAAGCAGCTAAATAGCCAACTAACATGATTCCAGTTCTTTTTGGATCCTGCTGGCAGCTTTTTCCATCTTTTCACCAAAAGGACACACGCATTGCAAATATCTCCTGAGCGGGCCTCATGGAGCCTAGAGGAGAAAAAAAAAAAAAAGGCAAAAATATATATTTGTTAATGGTTAGTTCCTTAACAAAGCAAGTAAGGAAAACTAAAGGAGGAAGAAGTTCAAGTTGATTTTTTTTCAGACAGGACCATCTGGGCCGCTCCAGTGATGCCATCTAAGTAACAGGCTCTCACTCTCAGGAAACACCTTTTTTACTAAGGAAAAAAGAGGCAAGAGTGCCTACAGAGGGGAACTAAAAAAAATAGCTCCATCCCTCCAGCCGTTTTTTGAAATTATAGGCCTAGTGAGTTGGATGGTTTGAGTGAAGGAGGAGGAGGAATAATCATATTCCTTGAAAGCACATTTGAGAACAGACCTTGGAGACGTGACAAGTTCTCTCAGCTCTTGCACGGAGCTTCAGGGACAAGTAGCAGACACCACCTAACACACTCCTGCACATAGGCAGGATGAAAGTTCAGCAACAACAGTCCCTGGAACGAGAGCAGCTCTTGGTCCCTTCTAACAACCTTTCTTCAGAGCTGATTCCTACAGCTAAATCTCACTAAGGGAGTCATAAAAGTCACTGCAGGATTTTTCAGCCATTTAAATGGGAGGACTTTGAAGCATTTGTAGACAAAAGCGACAGGCCCAGATAAGCCAGTGTTTACTCACTGTTAAGACTGCATTTTTACCTTGGCAAGCATATTTCAGATAGCACAAAACCAAAAGCCCTGGTATACTGCAAGCTTCTGTACTGTGGTTTATATAAAAAGGCAATGGGCCTTTACAGAGTCTTTCTGCTGCCAAGGATGGCAGCCAAAAAACATGCCAGGGAAAAGTCAACAGCACCAGATTTATGTACAAAAAGCCCACATGGTTAATAAATATAAAAGACTATAAAACCATACATGAAAGTAATATTTCATCATAAAGAGAAAGAGAGAAATAAGGAAGAGATTTACAAACACTGCAAAGTTTTACATATATGAAGTTAAGCACTTGAGTCAGCAGCAGTACCTATATGCATATGCATTTTCAGCATGATGCATGTAAGCTCCAGCTGGCTAGGGGATTCTCATGAGAGTAACTCCAACAAGACCAGGGTATAAAGCAGCGTAAGAATGAGAACTTTGACAGGTTCCTAGGGAAAATGCTTGAGTGGAAATCTACACCATAAATAGGAGAAATTACCCGAGACCGATTTCAAAAATAAACAGAAGCAAGAAAATTTAAGTTGCTGCACAGGAATTTACTTTCTTGAAAATTTCACGACAAACTGAGATATAATTTCAAAGTCATCAGAAAGTAGCTGCAAAAAACAATAGTAGCTGGTGCAAGAAATAATATTTAGAGAGATTTGCTTAAAAATGCTTCCAAGTAGCACTATTTGCAACATTACCTAAACGGAAAGCTACTAACTCGGCACTCGCTTTCTATGACAATGTGTTTGCCATCAGAAACTATCATGTATTGACGGCTCCTTTTTAAGCAAAGGCCCTAATACTTGAACAAAGCCATAGTTTGGCATAAAATCCCCTTGAATTGCTAAGCCTAACCCACGGGGTTCTGCCCAGCTCTCCAGAAGCGTCGGAGCTACAGAACACCTCCATGGTTCTGCACTGCCTTGCGTGTGGGGCCGGGATTTACACGTCTTGAGGAAGAAGTGCAGCCATACACGGGCAACCCAACGGTATCAAGTGCAACATCGGGGTACCGAGTCCCTCCTGGAGACCTGGAGGAGGCTGAAACCAGCCCCACCGGTCCCCTACCCAGGACAATCCCGGTCCAAAGCTTAGAGATGGATGCTGGTGCTGACCACGGTATTGGCTCGAGAGGATCCTACCCAAAACAATTCTGGAAGTCCTTCTCGTAGCGCTTGCTGTCCGTGAAGCGGGAACTGGAAGACTTTGCTCTGCAAATACAGCAGCCCTCTATACTCCGGTACATCTTCGGTTTGTGGAAGCCAAACATCTTTTCCTCCCTGCTGTAGCCTGTGGAAACAAGCAAGAACTGGTATCACTTATCGCCTGTAGATACTGAAAGAAAAGCCTGTGCAATTCACTAGGCGTTCCAAGGTGAGTTTGTAATTCAGGACTGGAACTGCTGGATTAGCTCTCAGCTCTACCCTGCCTTGCCTTACAAGAACGGAGGCACCTAAAATAGACTTTCTTATTACAAAAAAAAAAAAAAAAAGGAGAAAACAGCGATCAGCAGCAGCGGCACCGCGGGAACAGGCGGCGACGCGCAGCAGGAGCCGGGACGCGCGGCAGGAGCCGGGACGCGCGGCAGGAGCCGGGACGCGGTCACTCACGGCGCCCTCCCGCTCTCCGCGCACACGTAGGGCGGTGCGGCTGCCCTGGCCAGCAACAGCCACACACCTGCGAACCACCGAGTGGCTGAGGCTGGAAGGGGCCTCTAGAGACCATCCAGTCCAAGCCCCTGCTCCAGCAGGGTCACCCAGACCACGGGGCACAGGGTGGCATCCAGGCGGGTTTGGAAGATCTCCAGAGAAGGAGACTCCACAGCCTCTCTGGGCAGCCTGTGCCAGGGCTCTGTCACCCTCACAGGAAAGAATTTTTTTTCTTTTAAGTTCCCGTGGAAACTTTTGGTGCATCAAAGGCACCTGCGGCAAAACGGGAGGCAGGACAGGCTGCAGGAATCCGCCCGAGCCCTCGGATACCGGGACCGTGCTGTCCTTGTGGGAAGCATCCCGGCGCTCGCCGCCGCCATGGCCCCAGGCTGTGGGGCAGAGGCACCTGCGGAGCTGGAGCCGCTGGGGTGGAGCTCCGCGGGTGGAGCCCCGTGGGACCCGGGGCGCTCCTCGCCTGCCCGCCATGCCCGCACAGGCTCCCGCCTTCCCGCCCTGCTCTCCGGGCAAGGAGACCCGCGCGCGGTGCAGGAGGGCCCGTCCCCGCCGGCAGCGCCGCACGGACAGCAGAGCCGTCTCTCCATAAGGAGCCCCACCAGCCCAGCGGAGCGAGCCCAGCCGAGAGCCGCCTCCCCCGCTCCTCCCAGGGCGCTTCCAGCGGGAGCCAAGCGGGCGCTTTCCTGGCTCCGGGCCTGGACACACGGCAAGCTGCTACAGGCCGGGCAGAACTTGCAGCTTTTATGTCCTAACAGATGCAGGGACCGTTCCAGGACGGGTTCTTCTCTTCTCAGCAGCGTTGCGAGGTTTGCTATAAAACCACCCGCCGCAGGGAACGAACCGCCACCGCTGCGGGGGATCCGCGCCCGCCCGCGGCCCCACCAAAACAGGCTTCTCACCCCCGAGAAACCCCCGGCCCCAAAAACCAGCAGATGGAGCCGTGCAAGCAGCTCGAGACGTCCTCCCTTCCCTTAAAGCCAGGTCTTTCTGGCAGAAACTAGAGAGAAAAACCCACCAACAACAAACAAGTCTGGAGAGCAGGAACTCGCGGTCATCTCTCAGCACAAGAGACTGCCAAGGGACCCTGGGTTACTGGTTTGGGGCACAGGGGCCTCGTCCCCGAACCGTCACCGGCAGGAAGGCAAGGGATGAAGTTCTGATTCCCATCAGGTGGACAGAGGACATTAATCTGAAGTCTCTGGTCTGTAACACCAAGCCCTGTCACATCATTACAATAGTAAAATAATTGGAAACTAAAACGTTAAGCTGAGGCGAGATGGAGAATACGCTTCCACAAAACTGCCACAAGCAGCCCCTTGCTTCCTGCTGGGGGTTTCAGATGCCGTCCCACGCTTTGCAGAACCAAGGCAAGAGCTACCACGCTGCCTTGCCTGGTCACAGCCCTCCACACATAGCCCCAAACCCTCCAGCAGCAGCCCTCTCCCCCCTCCAAATACCTGAACAAGGCAGCACTGCAAAGCTAAAGCCCAGGGCCCACAGGCCCCTAAGAAAAACAAAGTCCTGGAAACCTTACCTAATAGTGCTGGTCAATACACTAGCACAAACCCCTTTAAGGAACCTGGATCCAGCCAAAAACGCATTTCAGTCTAGCTTGCAGCAGTGCAAGACCCCTACACTCTTCTGCTTGAGTATCTTAACCAAATCTTGAACGTCCTAACCAAAGAACCTGCCCGCACAGCCTAGGGAAGTGTCCGGGCAGACCCATGGAGCACATTTTCTTCCTCACCATCCAGCGTGCCTCGTCAAAGGCAGCGTCTCCCGAGGGTACTGCACTGAACAAGCCTTTGGAGACCCAACGGCATGCCCGCCCGGGAACTGCCAGCTACCCGAGTTATTAGTTAGACTTTGTTGACGATTACCCACGTTTGTTTATGACTCCCTGGTGGTAAGCCTGGCCTCTTCCTTTAGAAAAACCGAGGACCAGCCACGTTCATCAGCAAGGCAAACGTCAAGCAGCACCAAGAACAGCCCCATTTACTTCCTAACCCAGCCTCAGAAAGCCAACTGCTGACGGGATGATGGCTCCCATCAGCCGGTATTCACCCCGCAGGAGGACACGACGCGTGTTCTGCAACCCGCGCTTCCACAAGGCCCGGCATCAGACGTGCATAACCTGAAAATATTTTGTCTTGCATCATTGCCGCCATTCTCACAGAAGCCGCCTTTCAACGCAGCTTTTCAATGGAAGGGAAACCAGTGCCATCTGTTTCCCACTTGAGGAGCGGTCAGCAACGGCATCGCCATAGATCATTCCTCAATGGGGAAGAGCTGGTAGCAAAACCGCAAGCGAAACACATTTCTGACAACTGCACCCAACTGCAGCTATAAATGGAAGGCCGCAGTCCAGTTACACACTTAATCCTAAACAGTTGTCATTTAACCATTATGTGCTTAATATTCTGTCAGCTGGAGTGCTTAATGGCCAATACAAACTGCGTTTGAGTCTACGAGTACCTATCAGCACTGCTCAACCTAAAGCAGCTTGCCCCAGCTTCCCTGCTAGACTGTAATTACGCGCCTAATGCTAGTGTTGCTGCTGACACTATTCTATAGACTTAAGTGTACCTAAAAACAGTGTATGACCAGGTCCTTTGAAAGGTTTAATTTAGAAGTTTGCTAACTTCAGTCCCAAATTAGCAACGGGGAGTTACGATCGTCAGCTACCAAAACGCACTAGTGTCTCTGCAGTGCTCAGATCCTGGCTGTGGGAATCCAACCATGTGCAGGGGATGCATTTAAGAAAGAAAGCGTCAGGGTAGGAATGCTCCCCCACATAAGCTAAGGCAATACAAGTTTTTTTTCTTCCCCCCCCCCCCTTTTTTTTTTTTTTTTTTTTGGACATTTTTAAACTTGTTACTTGACTATATGAGTCTTAAATGAGCAGAGGAATCACTCACCAGCAAGGAACCAGAGGCGTCTTTGCCATTCTGCAGAGGCGGAGTAACTGCATGAAGGAGCTCCCAAACGGGGGAGAGGGCGAGTTACCCTTCCCAGCCTAAGAAGTGCAGGAAGGGCTGCTATTCCCCTGCATCCCGCTCCAGGAACTTGAGCGGGCCCCCAAAGAAGACTACGGAACGACGTTTCTCCCTCCCTCCCTCCACCCTCTCACTTGTGAGAAACGGCATCAAAAGTGGAGAATCCCTTAAAAGAGAAAGGGAAAAGTCAGGCAGAGGGCAGTCAAGCAGGAGGGGGAGAGCACAGGCTGCTGCTGCCTCTGAGGGCGGCGGGCACCACGTGAGAGCTGCTCAGCGCTTCGGTTACCTGTCAGAACTAGACCTGGGGATTCGTGTCTGTTTGCAGAACTTAATTGGACCGTCTAAAGCAAAAGGAGGAACTGCTTCAAATGCTCATTAAATTTTCACGTTAGGGAAGAATTCCTGAACTCTTTAAAGTAACAAAGCCACCTCCATTTGCCTTTCGGGATTCTTTCTGATCCTCCAAGAAGGAGCAACTTTCACGGCAGAAAGGAGAACATTCCTCAAAGACAGAAACATCTCTTGGTAACAAAAAAAACCCCACCAAGCCCCTCAAAAGGAACATGCTCACCCGGAGATTTCTGGGGATGCTGAAACAGGAGAAACACCCCTAGGGACTGCAAGACAGCAGCAGGACACGGCAGCTCCCTCACTACCCATATCCTTATTTCCGATCTTGGATCTCCCTCACTTAGGGCAACCTCAAACTTCAGTAAATTGACAGAGAGAGACATCCCTGACTCGAGTCCTCATTTTCCCTACAAAACAGCCTTGGCACAGCTGCTCTGGGGCAGTTACAAGAAAGATCCAGCCTCTGTACTGGATCGCAGCCAGCTCTTGTCAGGCAAAACTCACAGCACTGATCCCCACAGCACTTTACCAGCACTAAACCTTCCATGTCTCACTTTATTCTTTAAGGAAGATATATATATATATATATATATGCTACAGCTTCTCCATCTGCAAGCGCATGTGCACACACATGAGAAACGCATCTAGAGCTGTGTAAGGTGCCGGGAGTTGAGCTGTCAAGCTAATGAGTTCCTGGGCCTGTCCCTCTGCTCAAGTGAGCCACAATACCACAGTCTATCTACGAGCGCGCTAACCTGCATCAATGTAAACGTACCCCCCGAGTTTACAAGGTGCACAAGGCAGCTTTGGAAGAGAAGCAGAAAGTTAAAACTGGAACTCAGAAAACTGCATCTTGACATGCCCTAAGCCGAAATGCTCCCCTGTGCTGCCCTGAACACTTAGCCCATCAAGCACAGCCAGCAGCAGCTACAAAATCCCGTATCCGAACTCAAACCCACCCTCCCTTCCCATGCCCGAGCCCCCCAGCACCCTCGCTGAGCCACAAGCTGCTGCAGGAGCCTTTTCAAAGGCAGTGAGTTGCAGAGGAGCCTCCCGGAGCCGGTGACCTTCAGCGGGAAACGGGCACCTGGCCCGCCCGGAGCCCGGACAAAGCGGGAAGCGAGCGGCTCAGCCACTTGGGTGTTCCTGCAAACTGCTCCTGGCTGCTGCTCCCGAAGGGATGGGCCACAGGAAGAAAACAGCAATCAGCCCGATTTGCATAGGAAAAAACTCCCAGACCTGTCCCACCTGCACACATTCCTTCTGGAAGGGGATTGGGCTGTGGGTTTTTCCTCCTCCCCGTCCCCCGCCTTTGGAAACTCCTGTTGCATAACTAGCACTGCTCGGTCGAAGCGGGAGCCCGGCACGGGGACGCTCTCATGCAGGCGCGGGAAAGGCATCGCAGGCACCCTGGGTCCTCAGGCACCGAGCAGCTTTTTAGAGGAGGATAAAACAGCTCTCGGGGACGGAGGGAGGAGACACCTGCAACTGCACTGGAGCAGGGCGGCCGGGGGGGCCTCGTTGCAAAGACACTCCCAGCACATCCTTTAAGTGTCACCAGAGATTTCATCCGGACTTTGGACGCTGAAGAAACACCAGAGCCAGAGTGTGAAATGGAGCCCTGCCCCTCGGCGCGGCTCCCGCGCGGGGCTTGAGCCCCCCAGGCCACCCCGCGCTCCGAGGGGCAGGACCCCCATGCGGCGCAGGTGGCTCCTGCTGTGGGCCGGAGCGGGGCTCGGCACCGCGCTCGGGGAGCAGCAGGGCAAAGGCGGGCTGCGCACTAAGGACAACGGACCCGGCACGCTTCCAGCACTACTCTTAACGCGTGTGAATCAAACAGCTCGTTCTCTCCCGCCAAGCGGTAGAGGATGTTTTCGTTTTAAAGGCAGCACCGCAAACGCAGGCAAACGGCCCCAATTTGAGAAGCTCCTACTGGCGGAGGGAAAGACGAGGAGGAATTTTTCCAGGGACTCTGGAAGCAGATCCCTGCTCCCCTCGGGAGCGGCTGGATACCTCATGCCTGCAGATGAGTTTGAAATACCCGGGGACTTTGTTACTTTCCGATTCCCGGCCACCGCGTGGCCATTCCAAAAGCCCTGGACGCAGGGGGATGCCCTGGCGCCGCACGTGCTCCCGCCCCCCGGGGCTACTGCAAGGCGCCCTCAGGGCCCCGCGGTTCTGAGGGGCTTTTTATGTTTTATATAGATAGATTTTTTTTTTGCAATTGCCGTTATTTGGGGTAACTCGGGCCGCCGGGGCTGGCGCTGCCCGCGGGACGGGGCCATGTGCAGGACGCCCGGGCCCAGCCCCACGCCCGCGCGCAGCCAGCAACAGGTTGGGCAGTTGGGACGGGCCCTTCAAACGCCGCCGGCCGCGCACACGGAGAGGGGCGCGAAGGCCAACGCGGGGCAGGAGCAGCGGAACGGGCCGCTCCGCGCGCGGGGGCTGCGCGGGGCCCGTCCCGCGGGCGCGGCGAGGGGAGCGCGCACCGCGTGGCGGCCGCACAAAGAGCCCCGCGACCGGCGGCGCCACCGGCACCCGCCGCCTCCTCCCCGAGCCGCGCCGCCTCCCAGCAGGAGGAGAGAGGGAAGGAAGGGAAAGAAGGAGAGAAGAAGGAAAAGAACCCCGGGAAAGAGCGCGCCCGGCGCGGCTCCGCGTGGCTCCGCCTGACGTAATTCAAACATGGCAACGGGCCCGCTGCGAGGGGCAGGTTTCCCCCCCAAAACACCCCAGACCCCGCGCTGGGGCCGGCGCGGCCCCCCGGCCGCGGCTTTCCCGCCTCCTCCTCCTCTTCTTCCTCCCCGCACGCGGCGCGGTCGCTCGCGGCGCATCCCAAGTTGGAGCGACCCCCACCCCCCCACGCGGCGCCCGCCGCACGTGGGCGCCCTTTGTTTTCCCTCCGCCCGCCTCCCCCGCCGCAACGCGCGCGGAAAAACAGCCCGAGCAACAGGGGAGGGAAAAAAAAAAAGAATAAGAAAGAATAAGAAAGAAGGAAAGACAATGCATGCATCCACGCGGAGTTAAAAAGTAATAAACAGTAACTCCAAGGCGCTTCTGCCCCTCCGCGGGCGCTACAGGTGTGAGCGGGCGCCGCACCTGCGCCCCCCTCCCCCCCTCCCGCCCCCACGCGCGGAGCGGGGCTCGGGGCGCGCGCCGGCTGCGGGGGGGCTGCGCGGGAGGCGCCTCGCGACCGCGCGCGCGGCTCCTCCGGGCGCGGGGAGTTCGGAAAGAAAAGCAACACAAAACAAAACAAAAGTGGGAAAAAGGGGGAGAGGGGCGATGAGGGAAGCACCGCGGCGCTCAGGGGCCACGCGTGTCAAACTGCTCCCGGCGGCGAAGCGCGCTCGCCGCGGCACAACTCAGCACAGCCCCGGGAGCAACTTGTCCCGGGCACACGCGGCCCGCGTTGCAAAGAAACAGGAAAGGGAGAAGGAAAGACGGAGGGAGAAGGAGCAGCCAGGAGCCCCGGGCCGCTCCGCTCCGCGCCGCCCCGCGCCGCGCTCACCTCCGCTCCGCTCCGCGTGCCGCCCGTGCCGCGCGCGCCGGCCGCGCCGTGCCCCGCTCTGCGCAGCCGCGCGGCCGCCGGGCCCGCCAGAGCGCGCGCGCGCCCCCGCGGCCCGCGCGAGCGCGCCTCTGCGCACGCGCCGCCCCCATTCAGCCGCCGGCGGCCGCGCCGCCCGCGCGCCCCATTGTCCTTTTAAGGCAGCAAGGGCCCGCGCGGGAAGCGGCGGGCGGGGCGGGGCCCATTGTAACGGCGCGGGTGACCTCACGCGCGCGTGGGCGGGGCCACGCGGACGCGAGTGGCGCCGGCTGCCCCGCCACCCCCCACACACACTGCGCGTCCCGTGCGGCCCCACGCGCGCGCCGCGACCCCGGCCCTGCCGCGCGCGGGAAACGGCTCCCGCCGCGCGCACCCGGCGCCTAGCAACGTGCACGCGCCAAGTGGAGCCCCGGACACGCGGGAAACCGCCCCGCGGGAGTGGGAACCGCGGTGCGAGGTCACGGCGCGTTGCGCAGTTTCCCCCCCACCCCTTCCGTTTTTGCTAACAACGCCGTCGCCGTCGAGCAGCAAAGGAGAGCGTCCCGCCGCGCGCGGCTCCCGCCTCCCGAGAAACGCCGCGCGGTGAGAGCACCGAGTCCCGCCGCCGCACGCGGGAGCGGGGCGCCTTCCCGCCCTGCCTGCGGCTTTCCTTCCTTCCCGCAGCGCGGAGTTGGCGTCGCGTGCGCTAAGAGACCAAAACAGCCGGGATAAGGAATTTAAAAAAAAAAAAAAAAATCCACTTCCCTGGATCCAGTTTAGACGCAGATCTAGCAGAGCGCCGGGCACTTGCTCCCAGTGTCCTGTTGCTTGCATGGCCCTGGCTGAGCCCGGTGGGGCAGGGCACGCGGCCCTGCTTTCCGTGCGCCCCAGCACCCACCGTGAGCTCTGCTGCGTGCCCCGTCCCTCCCCAGCATCGCAGAACGGAGCCCGTGGGGGCTCAAAAGCAGCCCCCAAGGCGGCCCCCAGAAGGTGACCTCCATGGGGGTCCTGTCGCTGGGCCCTCCTTCCAGGCACTGCTTCAAACCCGCTTCGAACTGCCTGGGAGGGACCCCAAGCAACGCTGCCCAACTCCCCCCATGCTCGTGATATTAATTCTACCCTTTCAAAATAATCCAGGGAACTCTCCCAGCTCTGCGAGCAGCCTCTGTAGTAGCTAGAGGCGTGATGCACCCAAGGGCAAAAGTGCTCGCTCCCGAAACGCTCCCCGACAGGAAGGGGATGCTCGCACCCACAGCACTGCTCAGGGTCTGTTGCTGTTCTCCAGTGAAACTGGTGCCTTTTTGGGATGGGATCTTAATCAGTTGGGTTGGAAAGCTAGTGTATGTCAGTAACAAAGCTAACCATATATATATATATATATATAATACAAAATATAAATACACCGTGAGTACTGTGAGAGAGGAGCTAACCTGCACTAAAAGACCTTTTTCAGCTGAGACATCCGATCCTGTTGTGTTATTTTTCAATATCAATGAATAAACAAACACAAACGGGCTATTTGTTGTTAGGCGAGAAGCAGCTGTCAGAACCAAGCCCAGGCAGCTGCTGCTGCCTCGTGATTTCACTGCAAATTGCTTCTTACAACTTGAGTCATTTTAAAGTTTGCTTTGTTGGCAAAACACATATTTAAAGGATTTGAAAAATTACTAGGAGTTTAAGAAAAAGAAAGTGTTGGTTAATCTACAATTCTAAATAAGATTTTCCAGTGGCTAAAATTTGGGAGGGAGATATCAACAGGTCAGTTTTGCAGCACCCACCTGCAGCAGTTCCCTCTATGTGTATATTAGTTTTTCCAAGGTACCAGAGCTCATAGGGTCGGATTGTTTAGAGCAAACAGAATAATAAAGAAATGCAGTTTTCCTCTCTGTTATGCTTTAGGCCAAATGTCAGCTGTCTGCAAACACACAGCAGCAGCAAAGGTTGGGGATAACGAAAATAGGTCCTTGTGCTGCCAGGGTGAGGTACTCTGTGGAGCATCCAGGTTTGGGGGTCAGCAAGGCAGGTTCCCTGCGATGATTCACTCCTATGAACATGGCAGTGCGTTTATATCATTCATTGCAAATGAGAAAGCTCTGATGGTTTAACAGACACTGATAACCTTGAATATTTTATTAAACTGATATTTAGAATTCTTCAACATAAACCTAATTCCCTTAAATTCTTAAGGACTGCTCAAATTCATTAGTGAAACAGATCAATTTCTATTATTGTTCCAAAATCTTCAGTGCAAATTCCCTCAAGTGCTACTCATTTCTTCATAACCCTGTTACTTTCATCCCTATTAAAGCCAATAGGGCAATTCTATGAGGATTTATGTTAAGGCGATTTGAAGATGCCGTTAAGAAGATCAGCCTCTGCCTGCCAGGCTCTTTCCTGTCAAGGAAGTTATCCCCCCTTATCCTGTAATTTGAGGCAGTTCTGGAAACAGAGACCAAATGATTGCAAACCTGAAGGTTACCGTCCCTCCGAGCCACGTGAGGAGCCTTTCCCAGCCACACGGGTAAACTCAAGACTTTCCAGTAGCAATTTCAGACTAAATCCGGGTAAGAGGAGGTTGTGATCTGCTTTGGACGGTGTCGGGTAGACCCTCGCTCAAGAAGGATCATTCAGGAGAGAAGAACCGGGTCTTTGAAGCTTCCCAAGCAACCTCAGCATCTTGATCAGAAGCATCTCCCTGACCTTGCTGGCTGCTGCGTGGCCTTCGAGTCAGACGTGGCTGTGTGGGAAGAGAGACAAGCAAGGGCGGCTGGTCACCCTCGCAGAGGCGGCCGTCGCAGGGTGCCCGTGGTGGCTGGGAAGCAATGCTCGGCACGGCAGCTTGTGTCCCTTGCCCTCCTTCCGCACGGGCCAGCTCGGAAATCGAAGGGACAGTCAGGCTCAGAGCTCAGTGCCGAGCTGCCACCGGTGCTGCAGCCCTCACAAGTGACCTGGCATGGCAGAGGAGCTGCAGGCAGCCGTAGCCAGCCGCCAGCCGGGATGGAGGCGGGTGGGAGAAAATGGACCCTGGAGGGCACCTGGAATCCCCAGATCTCCAGCTTTGATCAAGCGGCAAAGGGGAAATTTGTCACTGAGATCTGGAGGGAGGAGCTGGAGGCAACAGCCCTCCCAGGGTGAGAGGGAAGGGAGTCGACTAACAAAGCCACCGCCTTACACAGATAACCCTGGATTGCTTAATTGGATTCAATCAGCTAATTCGGCTGCAACAAATCAACCAAATTTGACATTTAACTTCTTAAAAAAATTAAAAAAAAAAAAAAAATCAGGGCAGAGGAAAGGGCAAATAGGGAGAAATCAGCACCTAAGGAGCAGGTACTGAAGAGGCTGCAGGGTCCCTCTTCCCTCTCAGGACAGAGGCATCCTGTTCTGAAGGCTAAGTGAAGGTAAGGGAAGGTGGAGGATGTTCTGGAGGGGAGCATCGCTCCCGGGAGCCTGCAGGGAGAGCAGGGTGGAGGTGAAGCAGCCGTGGGGAGCTCTGGGCAGCCGCTGATCCCAGAACGTGCCAGGGGCGAGCCCGGTGCCACAGAGGATGCCCATAAACAGGAATGGGTCCAACAGGGGGAAGAAAAGAGCCTTGTGCAGAGCTAACCTGCACACATCTCGCCTTGGTGACCTCCGCCAGCCTGCCCGCCTGCTCATAGTCCGGATTAGGGCATGCCAAGACGTGATGGGAGCCCGAAGTCTCCTCCAGTGCGTGCCCGACGTCGCCTCCAGCGCGCAATGGCTCAGGGAAGGCTGGCGGGCACGCAATGTCCGTGCTCCCGAGGCGCCGGCTGGCGTGATAGAGCTGCTGGGGCCCCCCGGGGAAGTCGCTCTGCCTTTGCCGACCCCATGGCGTGGGGGTGGCCCAGGAGGCCGGCACTGGTGCAGAAGGGAGGCCACGGGGTACAGTCCGGCAGGGCTGGAGGAGGTCAGCTGTAACTGCATGGAGAGGTACGCGGCCTCCTGAAAGGAAGGCTGACAGCCTCTGTCCATGAAGCAGGAGGGTTTAGGACATCCAGACCCAAATAAACGTATGAGAGAGTGGATGGGGCTTCTCTCCTCCACCCCTGGCTTGGAGTGATTGAGCTCACCTGGGAGGTGCTAAGGCTGATGTGAGACCAAATACACTCCAGCTGGGAGGAAGCCAACCTGGACATCCCTAGAGCCAGCTCAGCAGCAGCAGCACCCCACAATATGTACGATTTGGGGGGTGCCTGGCCCAGACTTATGGGGGAGGACTGGGAAATGCAGTGACTGTGTGGGGTGTTTCTTTGTACAGGAGGGTTCACCAAGGGAGCTCCTGCCCCTCTCAAGGGCTCCAGGGGGAATGGAAGGAGAGCAGGGCCCCTGCAGGCGCCGAGGAGGTGCCTGGGGCACTGCCCTTCGCTCCCGGTGCTCCGAAAGGCGGCTAGACCGAGTCCCTGCTATTTACAGAGCAGTGAGCTGGCCGCCCGGAAGCGCCTCCAAACCCGCCCGTTCCCGAGCTGGCCAGCGGCGCGGCTGCCGAGGTGCCATTCTGGGCACGCCGTCAAAACAAATCTCTGTCCATAGCTGGGCTGAACTGACTGACTGCTCTTGTCAGGACAACTGCTCCCAGCGGTGGCTAAGCTGGTTCTAACTCAAGGCTAGGTCTAACAAAAGCCAAAGCCACGTTTACTGGGTGATTGTCATAGTCTGGAGGATGAAGGCTGGACTACTGGATAGCTACAGAAGTGACCTCTCGAGCTGGTCCCTCTTTGCCCTGGGAGCCACAGTGATCACGTACATGAAGACCCGAGTTGCTCCCAAGCAGAGGTCCAATGCTTTCATTTGGGCACACAAAACAGGCGGGAGCAGCAGCTCCATTGCAGCCCTCACACACACGGACGTTTTGGTGCCCGGTGAGCAGGGAGCCTGCGTGCCAGAGACCGGCTCCACAGTGGTTCCATGGCATGGCTCACCTTCCTTGGGAAGCAGATCGGAGCAAAGAGTGTCACCTGCCTGTGTGAAACACACGCAGGCTCTGTGTAAGCAGGGCTACAAAGATGATCAAGGGCCTGGAACATCTGCCCTATGAGCAAAGGCTGAGAGAGCTGGGCCTCTTCAGCCTGGAGAAGAGAAGGCTGAGAGGGGACTTTATGAATGTATATAAATACCTCAAGGAAGGGAGTGAGGATGGGGCGGGCCTCTTCTCAGTGGTGGCCAGTGATAGGACAGGGAAATGGCCACAAATGGCCACAAACTGAAGCACCTTAAGTTCCACAGGAACTTGAGGAAAAACTTCTTTCCTGTGAGGGTGACAGAGCCCTGGCACAGGCTGCCCAGAGAGGTGGTGGAGTCTCCTTCTGTGGAGATCTTCAAAACCTGCCTGGACATCACCCTGTGCCACATGCTCTAGGGGACCCTGCGTGTGCAGGGGGGTTGGACTAGATGACCGCTGGAGGTCCCTTCCAACCTTAAGCATTCTGTGATTCTTCCTTGCCACAACACGGGCAGCAGCCGGCTTCAGCATCTTAGTTACGCTCCTCAGAGGAGGCAAAGGCACCGAAAAGCCATTGCCAGGGTGGGGACTCAGTTAAGGCGGACAGGGTAGGGCGGCAGCTCCGTTAGCGTTAAAAACCTCCCGTCCATCTTGAGGAGGATGGATGGTTCCTTTCCCACCAGTTCTCTGCGTTGGTGCTGGACACTTCTGTCACTGTGTTCTGGGGTCAGTCACTAACCTGCTGCTGGAAAACTGTTTCACTGCAGGACAGGAGTGAACCGCCCCTTGCTCCCACCAATACCACCACTCCTGGAAAATCAGGAAACCCAAACAGAACACAGAGATCTAGCCGAGTACGTAGTATGTCTTCCACAAGGCGATCTTACAACGAGACACCTTACGAAGCGTTCCCCAGGGCAATCACACACCCATCCACGTACCTGCAGGAGAGCTGCAGAAACACACACAGCTTCTAAAGCAAAAACCTCTGGTCTGCACCCAGCAAGAAAGCCCAGTCCCCTGTCAGGAAGCTGCTCCTGGCACGGAGGCTTTGAGGCTGGGAGGTGTCTCCGACCAGCGCTGGGTTGGTTTTGGGATTGGCCTTGGGAGAAGGGGTGGAGCGGTGCGGGTACCGGTGCAGGGTGGCCCTGCGGCCGAGCGAGCCGAGCACATTCCAGCTATTCCCTGCTCGGGGCGGGAGACTGCTTGGACTCGCAGCCCAACACCCGGGCTAGCTTGTGTTAGGTCATCAGCTACAGCTTAGTGAGAACGGCCTAACCTTGCCAGCTTTCACATCCCACATTATCCACCGGGGCAGAAGGCTTGGGGTGTGACAGAAAGCGAACGTGGTAGAGCAAAACTACCTGGTAACTATTCCCTGCTCTTGCTTCTGGGTCACATAACATCTCCACGCGTGGCCTGCTCAGCACAGACACCTGCAGGCTGCAGTGCCGGTGTCCAGCGCTAGACAGGGCAGGATTCAGACCAAAACCAGCATTTTGGGCCAGCTCCCAACAACAGAACAAGACAGAAAGTGAAACTCTTGGCTTCGCTATGGAGTTTGCTAATACTTTTGGCTCTGGTGTCTTGTAAGATGGCAAACCAGTTGACTCAGTAGGATGTTTGTGGATTACTTAGACAAGTAACTTAACCTAAGGTCATGCAAGGTGATGAATTCTTAGACTGCTCAGAGCAAATCATCCTTAACATGGCTATTCTCACCTTTAACTTCCCCAAACTCCTTATGAGTGATTTGTATGCAACTATAGGAGTGTATAGGTTCATATTTACCTGCTGCACAAGCCCTGCAGAAGGAGCAGAAATGGCCTCTTAGATTAGCATTTTATCAGTACCGCAGAGGCTGATGCTGGCTCCCTGCTATGGGGCTGGAGACTTCAGTGCTGCGCGTGGGCAAACGCTTCCTCTTCAAAACCAATGACACGAAGCCGGATCAAGCTGAGGCCCCAAGCAGAAGCCCCAGCCAAGGAGCTCAGGGTCGCCGTCCTCTCGTCTCCCACGCGGCAGCCGGTGCCTCAGAGCGGCACCTTCCTCCCCAGGAATGCGTGTGACCGCCACTCACAGGGGAGAACCTGCACCTAGGCTTTGGTTTGGGCACCGGCCTTTCGGCCAAGAGCAAATCCAGACTGCGCTGCTGATAGTGTCACGCTATGGAGAGCAGAAGGAAAACAAAAGGATAAGAGAAACAAGGGAGTTCCTGGCTTGGGAGATCCCTCTTCTTCCTACACCCACGAGAGGGCCGGCTCGCAGCAGCTGGAACACAGCGGGCCCCTGTGGCCAAGCCGGCCCCGCAGCTCCCGCAGTGCCCGCCGGGCTCCGGGTCGCGCCGGGGTGTCGCGGGAGGGAAGGCCCCAGCGCCTCTCCTGCCCGCCCAGCGCCCCCACGCGCCCTCGAGGCCTTTGCTGGGGAGGCACTTGGGCGGCTTCGCCCCTTGCTGCCTCCCTGAGCCCTGGCCTGCGCCTTGCCTCCTCCAAGGCTCCTCCATGGCTCTCCCAAGCTGCTGGGCCCCCAGGAACGCTGTCGCTGGTGCTCCAATTCCTCCCATCCCGGGAGGAGGCCCCGCTGGGAGGCTGCAACTGGAACACGCTCCCATCACCGGCACGTTGCTGCCGCCGCCACTGCCATGTCACGACCTTCCTTTTCAGGGCCTCGAGGCGGCTGACGAGGCTCCCTCGGCTTCCTACAGCTCGCGTGCTTCTTCCATGCAGCTCCGAACCCCCCAGCGCGGCATTCCGCTCCCGAGCCTCCCCTCTGGAGACGATTTCCTGAGCGGCCGGCGCTCCACCGGAGCTGGGACCACGGTCTGCTGCAGCCACCAGCTGGAGACCTCCCTGCCCAGGCCCTGGGGCCCTCCAGCACCACGGGATCTCCGCACCACGCGGCAGATCCAGGTCCCCCGCAAGGCTCTTGCACCCCCGGTGCTGCTCTCTGGGTGTGCTGACGATGAAACCCGCCCCGCAGACGATGGCAGCGCCGTCCACAGGAGGGGAAAGGCTTCACGTCGGCTTGTGGGGATCCCTGCCCCGCTCCCATGGGGCAGGCGAGGTCAGTGCTCCAGCCAAACAGCTCCTGGGGGGCACCGCTGAAACGGGCCAGGGCCCAGCAGGCAACACCAGAGGAGGAGGAGTTGCAAATATTTAAACAAGAGTTTGAGCACACGCCAGGTCCAAGAGCCTGGCACGGTTCGTGCTGAGCAGAAGTTAAAAGCCACAAATCTAAGAACCCGAGAAAAGGAAGGCGACGCAGTTAAGGTGCAACCGCTTTGGTGAGCCCTGCTCCTCTGCACAGATCTGCATAGAAGCAAAACCACCTCTATCCATTTCCCCATGATTTCCACTCCAGGAATGGGGGACTGTTCAACTCAGCAAGGTTGAAGTATACACTTGGCTTTGAATATTCATGTAATTCCACAGAAATCCTCACTGAATTATGTTAAGCTCGCCTTTAAAGCTTGTACTCACTCCAGTCAGAGCACTCAGGAGCTGCAGTGAGTCCTCTCATGCCAGACTCGCACTGCCACAGCTCGAGAAGAATCAAACTAGGCCTGTTCTGTAACACCCTTATCAGGTGTGCAGAGCAACCGAGAAGCTTCACTCGCTTGTTTTGCCCCAAGGGTTCATTTCGTGCTTATACAAAACACGCTTGGTATCTGATACAAAAGCGAAGACCCAGAAGCGGCGTGTCCTTAGTTTGGACTCAGCCTTGTTATCGGCTGCACATTCACATTTTGTCCCTTTATTTTACGTTACGGCCGATCTCCTCTTGGACACGCATTGCGTGTTTAGCCAGGGGTTTACCAACCAGCGCTGCCTCTGTCTCATCACAACATCGCTCTCTCGCTGTCGTGCGTTTTACCTTGCCGTTTTCTCACTGTTTGTGCTAAGAACAGGCGGGTCTCGCAGGAAAGCTCTTGATGCCGCCGGTGCCCAGCGCGGAGCCAGGCAGGGCACATGAGGAGGGGGCGCGGGCAGCGCCGGCCCCGGCCGGCTGTTTGTCCTCGTGCCTTCCCCGCGCGGTGGTTTGTCCCCAGCTTCGTGCTTGCGTCAGGAAAGCGTGGCGCTCGCTTGGTGTGCAGCCATCCGCTTCTTCACAAGCAAGGCCCTGTTTCATAACCATCTCTCTTTAACTTGGGGCCTGGTTATACCACAAAACAATGTTTTAATAAGCGCTGCTTACATATTATTTCGGGGAAGCTAGAGCGGGGTTTGGTTTTAATTAGCTGAGTAAGAGAGCCCTGAGTGGCTACAGAGACACAAACAGAACAGCCACCGTGCTCTCCCAGCTCCTTACCCACGGTTCCTGTGCCAACAGGGCCAAAACAAGGAGCAACGCAGGACAAGCCCTTGAAGGCAAGTGCTCCTGCAAGGGCTGGAGGCAGCTGAAGACGTTATAATCCGCGTTCTGCACGGAGCTCGCAGCTCCTGCCGCTCTCCCGCCTGGCTGCTGCGGGCTGCAGCTCCCCCTCCTGCCCGCCCGGCCCCTAATCTCACCACGGAGGTCGCTGCGCATCCCCCGGCTGAGGAGGGGGATGCCGGCCTGGCGGGGTCTATCGCCTTCCCCCTGCGAGGGCCGATGAAGCAGGACCCGCTCACCCCTCTACCGGAGCCCCTGCCTGCTCCTGCAGCCGGCAATGCTCCATGTGCCCCTCGACACACGTTGCGTCCTGCCTGCACCCCCTTGGAGCCGGCCCCTCTGCAACTGAAGAGATGAACAGGGCGCTCCGCGTGTCTCCCCCAGCACAGGCCCTTCTCAGAGATAAGCACAGCACACGGGAGCGAGGGGGACAAACCGGGCTCGAGCTGCTGAAATCGCCCAGGAGCAAACCCTTGTGCACGAGGGCAGGGCTGGCCCGATAACCCCGGGGGTGGCGAGCAGCAGCAGCGACCACTGCGCTCTTTTCCCATTGCAGAGCTGCCCCGTTTCTGCGCACGCACTAACGGACTAGTGGAGCACGGTGCTTGTGAACGTCCTTCTCGGCTCTCCAACTTTAGGAGATTCCACTGACCTCAGCCAGGACGGGGGTGCTGCGGTGCTCCAAGCTGCCTCTGCACCTCCGGGGACACATATGTGAAGCGAAGGTGGGATAGGTCACGGCTCTTCTAAACTGGCTCATTCCTCGCTTCTCCACATTGTACCGGTTAACTAGACATGACTAAGCCTGGAACAGATGCCCTATTTCTTATTCATCAGAGCTGCCCACACGACTCGCATCCAGCACAAATTCATGCTGACATCTGAGTTGTGCTGTAATGAAGTCCAGTCAGAGGATGAATTAAGTAGCGTCTCCGGGCTGGAAGTTTTTCCTCGGCTCTCTGTGTTCCCATTACCACGACTGGAAACCTTTTCCACAGCTTTCAGAACACGGAAGCTGCGCAGAGCCACTGGGTGGTGCTTCCACTCCAGCTCCCAGACTGCAGGTTTTCTCAAAGTTGTTCTTATATAGGGAGGAAAGAACGTCTGCGTGCCGCACCCCTCTGCCGTCACCAGACTATTTATACGGTCGGGAGCCACACACTGTCTGCACGAGGGGTACCTCTCAGGCAAGCCAACAACCACGCTGATCCCAGCTGCTCCTATTACACAGTCAGATGCAGAGAGCATCACACGTGTCTCATCGGGGAATGATAGTGCATGGGCCACACACGTGCCAAACAGGTAAGGTTAGTTCGGGTGAGAGCACCGAGCAGATGGAATAGGCTGAGGAGAAATGATGTGAGATTTCACGGGCATCTCAAGCTCAGGAGCACAGCCTGTGCTTGTTTCTCGTATGAAGGTGTATCTTGCATCTGCAATGGCCAAGCGTGTGTTTCTGTGCATGCTTGCAACGCTTAATCTCATTGCAGGTAGGGACCATAATCCCCGTATTGCAGCTTTGTATGAAGGAATCTCGTTCTCCTGCCCCAGCAATTAGAGAGCTCTCTCAGCATGTGCAGCTCGGCAGACTTGCCCATGCCCACATACCACAAACGGAGAGGTTTCCGAGATGCCTTTCTGCTGGAATTAGCCGCAGTGAGACCTCAGGGCACTTACGTCACAGCAGCACCGAAGGCTCCTCTCGGCCACGCATCGGGGGACCCTGGAGGAGCTGTTACTAATGTGCAAGCTGAACGGCCTAGACTGGCGAGCACAAAGAGCCAAACCGAAGCGCTCTCCCCTGACACCCAGGCTCCACCTCAGCCTATCTGGCTGCAGAATGGGACATCTTGAGAGCAAGTGGCTTCAAAGTCCCCACGGAAGACCCAGAGAGGCCCCAGAGAGACCTACAAATTGAACCCACATTTTCTATCTGGTGCCTCTGTAAGAAGGATAGAGAACTTATCTTCCTAATTAAATTGTTAATATACTGCCAAAAAATACCACTAATCCAGTCACTCACCACCCTTACATTTCACTGCCTGCGGACTCTTCATTTTTCTGATGTGCACAGAGCAGGCTAACGCATCACTCAGCTTCTCCACGGCTTTGAAGGCATTCGTTTGCTATGGGTGTATGATGCTGAGGGGGGGTATTCCTGAAGATCAATGCTGGCTCCGTCTCCTCGAGCTGCCTCTGCTGGACCTCCCTAGCCATAATTAACAGCAGCCAAGTTGGGTTTCTCTTCTCAGGGCCTGGCGAAGCAGCCTGTCTTCTCCCTCCGTACTGTGGGGGCCGTGCGAGGAAAACGCCTTTCCTGGGCTGACCCCCGCCTTCGAGGTAACCTCTCTTTGGGAGCAGGAGAATGGGAGGTGCAGAGCAGCAGCCCCAACATCCACCTGCTGCTAAAGAGAGAGGCTGGGTTTTATCTTGGCTGCCCAGCCCTGCCAAGTGCACTTTGTGAGTGAAACTTGACTGTTCACTCACCGTGTCTGGTCATTCAGTATTTACCCTACAGTAGGATTTGAACCCCCGAGGCTCAGGCTATGGGCCTCGTTCACAGAACTCACTGTTCTTGCCAGATCCAAGAGCAAACGGATCATACAGGGACTCGCATAGGACTGAGGGGTCTGTAGGAAGGAGAGGACAGTTCCTTTCTACAAAGAGACAGGACTAAAAGCTTTGGATATCGTCTACCTTTACCCTTCATTTGAGACAAGTAGACATGCACCAGTCATGGCTACCCGCTATGAGCAGCACGAACATCTTTGTGTTGGTTGCTTGCATTAGAGTAACTCTTGGGCCTCTCTGCTACAAACCATAGTTATTTTACACGTATTACTCCCCTCAATTGCTGGCTGCTCTCAAGGCTGCCACTTCATCACACAGCAACCACAACCATTACCTCAACACAGCAGCATTTCGGGGGAAAACGCGTGTATGCTGCACATCACACCAGGGCTGTTCTTGCGGGTGAGCGCTCCCTCCTCTTTTCCTCTCCTCTTCTAGACAAAGGCAGCACAGGTTGCTCCGGCGGGCCCACCTGCAGCGCAGGAGCGCAGCACGCCGCGCCGGGGAGCCATGCCGCCTCCCACCTGTGCAAGTCTCCCTAAATCCCCTCTCCGTGGGCTCTGCTGAGAGCACGGGTGTGTCCCCAGGGTGCACCCGTGACCGTGTAGTGAAGGCCACGTTTCCTGCGCTTCCTCACCTGGACAAGTTTAGTCCTGCTGCACTTCTTTACCTTCTTCAGGAGGCCAGTCACACTCCACTGTGTCTAGTTTGGGTACTCAAGCCTAGTGCAGTGAGTAAGCCAGTGAAGCACGGTCACTCCTGCCTTGGAAATGCCTCAGCAGCGAGCTCGATAGCTTCTCTGCACCTTCCCGGAGCCTGCAATGTGCCACTGCACGGCTCACACTCCCGCGGCAACTCGAGGCCTCCCACATGGGGTCCCAGGCTCTGAAACCGCCCTTCCTCCTTGCAGATATTTCTCCCTTTCAAAACCAAGAATTAAAAGGAATGCCTCCCTCCCACAGGCTGCAGACACACAATGTGCGATTCTCAAAAATTCCCATATTTTTGTCAATCTGAGCAAAGCCAGAGCTGGGACACACAGTGCGAGGTAGGGGGGCAATTCCTGAAGACCCAGTCCAACTCGTAAAACCCTAGTCACCAAGAGTGACCATTTCACCCCAGCCTTTTGCACTTCTGGCCTTCCTTACACCAACCTTCCTTACAGTGCATGCTACCTAACAGGCCGCCCGGCCAAAGCTGCACTCGAGCTTCCCAACCCCAGGCTCGAGGAGCAGAGCAAACCAGCTGCAGAGGGGAGAGGAGTCCCCACGTGCAGTTAACCCTCCGTGTCCCGTTTTGCTGCCCCCAGAGCCATGACATGGCCATGACCACGCCGCTCGCGGTGCCCCCCAGCCCAGCTTTTCCCCCTAACCTTCCAGGGCAGCAGTGGGGCACGCTCGGCACAGGCTCCTGCCTCAGCTTGGCTCTCAGCTGGTGACTCGACCCCTTTGGTGGCCGGTCTGTGAGGAGGAAGCGACACGAGCCGTTATTGTCACAGTTTTTATTTGTAAAGGACATAGCATGAAAAGCCGGTATTTCAATGTACTTCCAAACCTGGAAAAAAGAAAAGAAAAAACCCCAAACCAAAAAACATGTCAGTTTGGGATAGTTTGTGATATGTACGTTAAAGTGCTTGATTTACCAATACTTTTACTAATGTCGTCGCCTTGAAAATAATCCAGTTCTTATTCAGTTAGTTACAACATAAAGACAAAATATACTCAGTGGAGACACTGGGGGTCATTCGGAGCTCTACAGGGCATGTCCATACATTTCAAGTGTAACGTACAGTATTCCCCCTTCGGATGCTCGCCGTCCTTTGATCGAAAGAAGGGATCTCCTCAAACACGCCTTTGCACAACTATGTTAAAAAAGGTAGCCTCGACCAATGATGACACCTACTTACACATGCCAGCTCAAAACAACAGGAGTAGGGTTTTCACTAAGCGATACAATCTCGTGATTTTCAGAGCTGTAAATACATGGTTTGTACACAGTGAGGCATCTGATTCTCCGACGCTTTCAGGTCATATCGAACGCTAGCACAACAGCACTAGGCAAACTCCAACATTTGCAAACAGATACCGGGTCGGAAACTTTGCAAAAGCAGCGAGCTTTGGTCTTCTCCAAGATTCCCTTTCTCAGCCCATGAAGGTGCTTTAACACTGAAGTAAAAACCTGCGTCAGTTCAGACGAATCCTGATGGGTTTCTCACCATTCTCGTGGATAGAATGATTTCTGTAAACCCCACAGGAAAAAAAAAATACATGAAAGCATAAATATTTCACTACAAAACCAGTACTCCCAAGGTTGTCAGATAACTGTCTTATACAAATCGGAGGTACTCAGCTGGGCCCCTTTCAACACACCCTAGGGTGCTTTATTGCCTACGAGGAAATGTCAGACATACATGATTTCTACTTAATCACTAGCATGATGTGAAACCTGACAAAAAGGAACAAGTCAGCACTTGCCAGAAAAGCTGATAAGTTGTGTTCAAGTTAAGTGCTAAAGGCTCCTTAAAATCCTGTTTGGAATGAATGAAGCCCCTATTTTGACTTCTCAAATTTCGCAGGTTTTGACTTACTCTCCTTTAAGATGCCTTGAGAGATTATTGCCCTCTGTGAGCAAGATTTCCTCATCTGGACTCGCCCTCCCGAGACGCCCGTGCTCTCCCTCGACCCTGCCTTCACTTACACCGTGTCATGCTTGGTGCAGGCAGTGGGTGTTTAAGAGCTCGTACATTTATTCCGAGGAGCAGGAGGAGGGAAACGCACCCAGCTGGCAGCTGCTGCCGCAGGGAAACCCGGCGAGTGAAGAGGTCGAGGTCGGTATCTCAGCGAAGCGCAAGTCGCTGACGCTGAGCTGGGCGCCAGGGAGTCACGCGCAGCAGCCCGCGGGCGCGCGACGCCCGAGTGGTAAGCAGCAGAAAGCAAAGCCCCCTAAGCAGCCATCACCACAGAACACTGCCGTATGGCTTCTGGCACCCGGCGCGTAGTCTGTGGAGAAAATAAAGCCCAGGAACGCATTTCAGCTGCTGCTGAAGGCTGCTCGTGCGTCTCCCGCTGACTGTAAGCAATCTGCATGGCCGCCCAAAGGAGCATCTTGGAAGGAGTGCACAGCAAGAAGCCCCAGGAAGGTGCAGAGGCAGGACAGTGGGCGAGCAAGAGAAGCTAACCCTGATTTCAGCCCTCTCTCCAGCGTGTGCATGCCATGCAGAGGCGAAGCAGCGCCCCGCGCCCCAAGGCCCTTCCCATTGCCAGCGAGAGCAAGGCCGTGCACCAAGGACAAGCCCCAGGGAAAGGCCTTTGCAAGCCCCAGCCGGTGTCCACATCTCCCGAAGACCTGGCCAAGATCAAGAGGAACAAACAACGAAAAGCAAAAACAAAACAAACAAACAAACAACCCCCCCACCTATCTAAACTCATCTCTGAAACCAAATGAGGCTAACCCTGCTCTCAGAGCCCTTCAACGCCCACCTACAAGAAAGGAAAATAGAGCCCATCTTCACAGTGTGGCAAGCTCATTTTAAAAGAATCTGCTTTCCGTTTTCAGTGCACAGGATTTCAGCACTTCCCAGTTTCTCTGCAAGACCTGGATCCATTCTGATGTACTGTATTTCTAACACATTAAAGGGAAGGACTGCAGAAGAGGAACCTCAGACTACTGAAAGTGGGATTTTCCCCCCTCCTTTTAACTCATTCTTGTTTTGTAGTTGGAAGAAGAAAAAAAAAAGAAAAAAGGAAAAAAGAAAAAAAATAAGAACAAACAGTATTGAAAGCCCCTACACTTGCTAGGAACACTTATTCTGCAGGATAGAGGAAGACTAGCGACCTGTCGGCGTTTCGAAACCAGCTGAGATAGTTCAGTAGCACAGCAACACCGGTGTCTGCGGCTCTGCAGCAGTGATTCTGCTCAAGTACAGCAAGAACTTGGTGCATCTCACCAAATTCCTCAACATACATATATATATACATAGATATATATAAAAAAAGAAGTCACCCACAACACAAATTGGGAGGAGGGAAGGGATTGTCAGGAGGGGTTCTCAAATTGTGTAGGGGGACAAGGGACAAAGCCAGGAGCCCCCCATCGTTCTCCTGCCTCTGCAGCTTCAGCAGGAGCCTCCTGGGCAGTTCCAGTGTTTGAGCCTTTCCTCACCTGCCTCCTGTCTGGAGAGTGACAGGGGACACAAAAGACCTTGCAGGAGAAAAAGAGGACAGGCCACAGCTTGCGCGCGTGGGAGAGGTTGGGTCTTCGACAGACAGACAGACAAACAAACAACTAACAACAAAATAAACCCAGAGGGAGACCACGCGCAGCAGGGCAGAGAGCACACGCCTGCAGCATTCCCCAGTGTGAGACAACCACGACGGCTACGTACGGGTAGTTGCTGTACTCCTCTGCAATACCTGAAGAAAAAGCCCTGCTGCGTTGGCGCCGTATTTACACATCCATTGGCTTCTTCCCGGCAAGCAAGTAGCGGCATCCCTTCGGCCTCGGCCCTTCCCTCCCTCCCAAGTGCTTCCCCGAGGTGTAAGCTACTCATATCCAGATCAAGAACATTCAGCTTAAGAAAACGTTCTTAGAGCAATATAATTTCTTAAAGAAGATAGCGTATTTACACACATCTAACACATGAAAATACTCTATTTTATACTAAATTTCTGTTTCAAATAAACTACAATACTGCATTTTGGCTCGTGGTGGCCTCGGAGGGCAGTCCCGCCCCGGCGTGTCCAGGGCTCCGCGCGTCCCGAGGGGACCGAGTCCCGCCGCGTGTGCGGCCGCAGCTGCCCCGCTCGGGCACGGGGCCGTGAAGTTCTCAGCAGGGCCCTGCTAAACATCCACTCCCTTGATGAGCGATCCCTCCAGGACGATGTTGAAGTCCTGCAGGGTCTGCAGCACGCGGATGAGGGAGTTGACGGTCATGCGGTCCCGCAGCAGGGCGTTCTCCTCGTACATGCGCGTGATGGGCGGGCACTCGGCCAGCAGCGGGATCCACTGGGGCAGCAAGTGGTCCCTGCAAGAGCCACGCCGGGTATTAGCACAGGCGACAGCACATCCCCAGCCAGAGCTCTCCTCTAAACACACAAGGTCTCCCTTTTGTGCGAGATGTGAGGTGTTAGTGCAAAAAAACCAAAATAAATAAAATAAAGAATCTTCTGGTGTGACCCTGGCTCTTAATTTTGTTAGCAAAATATGATAGAAATATCCGACCGTACTTAGGGAATAAAGATGGAAACATATCAATAACAACAAGGGACAAATCTCAAAGAATTCAGTAGCAGGGAAAGTAAAACCCAGGAGAAAAAAACAAACAAATGAAAAAAGCAGGAAAACTGTTTTCTAACTGGGTTTCAGCAGACAAGGTGAACTCAGCACCTATTTCAAGATATGCCACCTTCTCCCAAATATAATCCCCCACTGCGCACCCAGCCCCAGACAAAGAGCACTGAGAAAGGAGGAGTCACCTAACACAGTTTTGTCAAAACGGTTAACATTTTTCCGTGCTCCATTTCCATATGCAAAATGAGGATTTAGAAATACAGCAGCTCTTGTAGCGGAGCTCTGCATTCCCAAAGCCTGCACTTCAAAGGCACCATTTCAAGACAGATTTCATACCTACACCTCTCAAGTTGTTAGTTATAAAAAGTCGGAAACATTTTTAGACACTAAGCATGTAATATTACTGTTTTTTTCTTGCTATTTTCTGTCTGCTACTCAAACTAAATAGGAGCTGGATAACTCACTGGTATAAAATATCTTAAAGAGAAAAATAAAGGTTTATTATAAATGTGTCACATATCGTTCTAGTCTAATGCAAGAGGGCACATACAATGAAGAAGAGTTAGTTACCTAGTCCCCAGGCAGACCAGAATTTGGAATTTGCCATCCTTCCCAATGTTCCTTGGAGCTGTATTGATGGCAGTCACGTAATGACAGAAGGATTTGCACGAAGATCTCTGAAGCAAAAGGCCCTCCTCGTGATCTCCAATCTGGTCACTGGTTTCAAAATAAGCAACAGCTTTTTCTGGGGTACGAAAGAAAATAAGAATCTAGTGAGTAACTTGTGCCCTTGAGAGGCAGCTTTACTGCAGCTGAGAACTGCACAAGGGAGCCCCTAGCAAGCCAGCGTGCCAAGAGCGACTGCAGAGCTTCCACACCGTTTCCTCACTCTAAAAATACCAGGTGGCTGGAAAACTCCACCCCTGCTGCACGGCGGCCGTGGGCCGCAGACTGGCTGACGTGCGCTGCGTAGCAGCCACGAGCCACACCAGAGCATCTGTCACTGGTTCCCCCTGTAAGCGATACCATCAGCTGCGATGCTGCATTTTTTCTGAATGAGAACTTACCCTCAGGCTAAGGATCTCAACTTGGGAGCATGTTTTAAGAGAATAAGTAGGTTTTACATTACCACAACACAGGCCTACAGATAATTATCACCAGGAGACCAGTCCAGTGACGAGGACAGTTCTCCCAGACAACTACAAATCTAAGCCATCCACTCCCTGCCCTTTCCTAACTTCTCTTCAGATCAGGAGCTACCCTGCTGCAGCCTTCCGTCCACCTTCTTCCTGGACAGAGGAGCAGCTGTTTGAGCACTCATATTCCAGTGAAACGACTAGAATTTGAAGTGTTCTTACACTTCTGCAAAGATTCACAGTCATCCTTTCCAAAGAGTTTATCATTTCTCATCTTCCTTCGTGTTTCTCATTCACTTTAAGTAACCTGGAGCGACTGCTAGGCAGGAGCAGGCGTGTAGACTTGCTGTTATGCACCTGAGGTCTGCTCATGAGTAATCATTTTGCCCTCATGAGTAGTCATTATGCCCTCATCTTTCTTCTCCTTTTGTCCTCCCACCACACAGCCGCTTACCTATGAAGTCCCAGAGGAAGACATTCTTGTGAAAAATGCGAGACGATTTGAAACCGTGGTGGAAGACCTGCTCCAGCGCTGCCACGAGGCCATTCTCTCCACACAGCAGGACGGTAAGGCTCCCTCTCTGCAGGAAAGGGAGAGGCTGTGAGCACAAGCTGCCCTGTTCCTCTGCCAGGAGCCTCAGCTACAGAGGTTAACACTCTCTGCAGGTGCTCCAATTCCATTTCTGTCTATAATAACATTTACATTCACAGTAGATCTGAAGCAGGTAATGGTAAGTAGGAAGTACCTCTTTCTCTGGTTTGTGAAAATGTTTCACAATGTTGTTCACAGCTTCTCCGATTCCCTCTTGGATCTGCCCCGCGTTAGGCTCTGTAAAACAAGGGGCAGCAAGATAGTGGGAGATACCAACTTTAGAACATTTGTTGAATTGTCATGATGACACAGCTTGAACTGCAGGAAACATTCAGTGTCTTCAACAGGGAAGATTTCAAGGGTTCATTTTTTGAGAATAAACCTGTGCCTTATTTATAAGCAAGTGACGAGCAACCTTGGAAGAGTCAAATGAATCACCCCACTTCAAAATGCACAACCTGAGGATCTGCCTTTATCAACATTTTATGTCAGTTAATCATATTGTGCCCATTAGTCAGCTCACAGCCACCCTCTTGCTAAAAGACATGGGCTAGAAGGTTATAGCCCCATCCTTCAACTTCCTTCTATAGGACACAGGCCAGAAATCCTCACACCCAGGAACTCCTGGTTGGAACCCACATGGTTTTAGGGAGCCACAAGAAGCGTTATATTTTATAGGGCACGGCTAGTCATCACAGCATGTGAATGAGTTTGGGCTGATGAGTATAGGTATTGCTGCATATGAGCAGAGGCATTACTTGGCATGAACCCAAGTATAAGATACCTTCAATGTTAAAATGTATGCCCTATTTCTGCTCTGATTTCGTTTAGCTTCACGTTGCTGCTGAATTATGCTCTGTCTCCACCTGCTGATTTATTTCACCACTCCCCTCCCCATGCAGATGCCTGCAGAATGTTTTTGAGACTTTTTCTGATAAAACAGGCTGAGCTTTTAATTCCTCCAATTTTGAGCAGACCTTAAATAACTTTCATTAATTAATAAATAATTTTCATAGCTCTCCTTCTAAGTTCTTTCTAGCTTTTCATATTTTGGTTACCATGAAATTGTGATGACCTGCACCTCCAAGAGACTTAAAATATATCCTGGTGTGGTTAAAAGACAACTGAATTATTGGGGTCAGCTTTTCTCACACCTAGAGCAATGCTCTGCAAGCAGCTATGGTGCTTTACACCATGAGTCAACAGAGACTTGCCATGTAGAGAGCTTTGCTAATTTAAAAATAACCATTTTTAAATGTTGCATTACTCTTGCAAACAAATCTTTCCTTCCTTGCCATTTTAGCAGACACTTTAATTTGACTAGAGCTAGACAGACCAATGGACAGGAATCATCTGGGAATCATGCGTACCCTTGAGCTGATAACGCTCCACGCAGTCCTTGCAGCCCGTGCCCTGTTGCAGCAAGGAGCAGTTACCTGCCACGATTAACCTTAGGGATGTGAAGGCTCCCTCTGGAGAAGGGCTCCTCCGAAAGGCAGCTCAGAGCCTCTGAAGTGCCCTCCAGAGAGGCCATCTCCCCACGGACTGCAAAGAGAGCCCATGAAGATGAGCAGCGTTAGCTACGGCCAACCCTGCTTCCTCCTCCCCTTGACATCCCTGTGCTCCGGGAGGAAGAGGTTATTCCCCCCAGCGTGAAGAAATCCAGAGAGGGCAAGTGCCCGATCCTGGAGCAAGACAGGGGCACGGAGACGGGGCAGGAACATGCCTGTCCCTCACAGGCTGACTGCTCTTCTCCCATGCCTCAGGGAGCTCTCCTGCTGCTGGCGGGGGCTCTTTCTCCGCAGTGCCAGGGGCAGAGGCCGGGACTCACTCGTGCTTCTGCCGGTGAGGGAGGTGATGCTCAGCCTGCGCGCCGTCGTAGGAGACTTCTGCTGGGGCGGCGTCCGGCACTGCTTGCCCAGCTCCTCGTCGGATGTCGACAACACCAGCTCCCCGATGAGGATTCGCTCCAGGCTGCCGTCGTCGACGCCCTTTCCCAGCCACCGTCCGCACGGAAACCTGCCGGGCCGGCCAGCACAAGCCTTACCTCAGAGCTAGAGGCACCCTCAGCACCCACAAACGCTGCCAACGGGCACAGAAACAGCCCCAACCTTCTCACAAAGCAGAGCTGGGCAGGCAGCATTCACCCCAGAAGTGCTAACAAGGCCAAACCAGAACACACTCCTACATTAACGTGCTTCCTTCGGGAAAAAGAACTACGTACAAAGCTTGCTTAAAAGCAGTGGACACAAAAACATGTTATACTTGGACGTAATTTAGGTTTCTGATAGTGCTTCTCTGATATATATATATTTTTAGCATCTAAATTTTTGTACAGTTGTTAGAGTATTTAGGCATGCAAGAGCTTTCATTTATTGGTTCCATTAAAACAAAAAAGAGCCAAAGATTTTCCTCCAAACTATCGTTCCAGCTATTGGGGTTTAAAAAACTCATTTACGCACAACTGCAGCACACTTTTAACATCAAGAGATTCATCACTGGACAGAAACATATGAATCACTTCAAAAGCATCCATGCAGTCTGTCTTATCTCAGAGTGATACGATGAAAATGTGATATTCAAGTCACAACTAATATTTACCAGACTTTTTGGCTTCAACTAGGGCTTCTGAAACAAGAGACATGGGGGTGCGTGCCCCAACCCAGCCCTTTTTAGCACTCAGATCAGCCCCCCTTTTCCATCGAAGCTCTGCCTACTTGAGGAGCAGACAAACGTTTCCTGGGAAAAGCCGAGCACCCGCTAGCCATTTCAGACGCGGCAAAAGAGAGGAGGAATGAAACGTGCTGCTTACTTGTACGTGTGTCCCGTTATTTCGTTCCTGACCATGACACAATCAACCAGCCACTTGGCTAAGAGCCCTGAGTTGTCATGACCAATCTGAACCGTCGTCATCTTTCCTAAATTCTGGCACTGAAATGAATAACGGTTTTCACTCCATTTTAGTAACAACAGACCACTCCTCCCTCCCACCACATGCACACAGATGGCCTCTAATGCATGCTCCTATCCAAGTTCTTTTGATTTACTTGGTGGGCATTTTCAACCAAATACACAGAGCTTAAAAAAGGGGGGGGGAGAGGAGAAGCAGCAGAGGGAGGAAAAAAGAAAACAATTTCTGTTTTGAGGTAAGACGAGAGAAAAGAAGTACCTTGAAATAAATCCGTTAAAACCTTGTGAAGAGAATATATTTGTTGTGAGAACTCACCCTGAATAATTCTGTGCTAACTACACGTTTTGGAGCTAAGGTGATAAAAAAGGTGTGCAAGTCTTCAGCACAAACAGCTCCCCAGAGCAGCATCTCTAATATTGGCCTTCGCTAAGGCGGCATCACTCGCCACTGTGAAGTGGTCCCTACATCCCTTACTCCGGTTAAAAGTCACTAAGCTGGAGGTCACCATGAGGTGGATGCAAGGCAAACAAGGGACTCTGGAATCCAGTGCAATGTGTAGTTGTACGTGGCAGTTACATCTATTAACATCACCTAAATCTTTCCCTTACAGGACCTTGGTTTTCATTGCTTCTAACACTGGCAAACAAGCAGTTCTAGCTGACTTTTTCTAGAGAAAGTGGCTCCGCAAGTCTGAATTTTGGGAACACTTCAGGCAAAAAAGTATTCCAGAACAGCATTACCATATCCCTTAGAAATGCTTACTATTTTGCCTTTTAGAAGTCTTGAGATCTTCTCTACAAAATATTGGTATCTAAACAGTAGGCAGCTTCTGAGCAGGAAAACACCATGCCTGCCCAAATCCAGCAATATTTGGCTGCTGCTTTGGATCACTTGGCTTACGCTCAGTAGGTGCAACTTTAACTTCGGTAGCAAATATTGCTAAGTAATCTCTCCTTACCAGGCCTTGAGCCGAGCCATAAGCCAGGAGTGGGAGTGCAGGAAGGGTTCCAAGGCAGAGGGAAACACTTCAGCAAGCAAGGAAGCAAGAGCCTGCTGGGGACGGGAGCTCTATGGTTTGCCCATGGGGCTGGAAAGCTGCTGAGTACAGGAGCTGGGAGGACCCAAGCTAGAGGAGACCTGCTGTGTGCTCATATGAACATTTTTCTGCCACAGGAGGGGCAGACAGCTCTATTTCCCTGTTCTATTTTAGATGTTCTGCAACCTAGAAGAGCTGGACAGAATGTGATTTGTGTTCTTAACGTGCTAAAATAAGTATTTATTTGGAAGCATATCCCATATTGGAAGTAAAAGGGAATGAGAGCGCGCTCACCTCAAACGTCATTTCCAGGTGGTTCTTAGGAATCTGCATGATGCCCGTATCTCCGAGCTCTCCCGAGACACAGATCCACGGGTTTGACGTGGTTATTGCATTGCTTAACTTCTTGATGGGGATTATCACTGACCGATACGGGATCACTAGGAGGAGAAAGAAGCAAAATGGGAAGTCTTGACCAAGAAGTGAGCACCATTCACAGCACCAGCCCCTTGGGGATGAGCCTCGCGTGGGCAGTGCTGCTTTGGGGCCGCTTCCATGCACGCTCCTTCCCACCAGCGAGCTGCAGGAGCAGCCTCCAAGGAGCTGCTCCTTAAACCTGGGGGTTAAGGAGACCGCGGCTCCTCTAGCTCTTCCATGAGCCCCCCACTGGTCCCCGGGGGCCTTTGGGGGCTGTGCGAGGCCCTTCTGGAGCCCGAGTGCCGCAAGGTGGTGCTGCGCAGTCGCGGCAGGCGCGAGCGCTCGCCCTGCGACACGCTGCTTCCAGGAGGGAATTCCAACAAAACCAGATCAAAGGGGGAGTGAAGCTCATCCGTGAGCATGGGACCACGCAGAGAGCGGCAGGGGGACTGGGAACATCAGGAGGATCAGCAAGGCTGGGAACGGCGCAGGCAGACCTCCAGTCGGAGGTGTCTCTGCTGGGGCATTTCCCCTGCCACATGCTCCTTTCTTTGGCGTTTTCCTTTTAACCAGTATCATTCATGTCTGCTTGAGACAGCAGTTTGGATCTGACAGTGCAATATTGTACAACAGCACCACAAGATTGTTTTTCCTTATGTTTAAAAAGCTGAAAAGCTGCTTTTGGAGAAAATAAGCGCTTTTTATTTTCTTTTTTTTTTCTTTTTTGTTTACTGCACTGTATGATTACGCTGCACTCAGGAAAAATATCCCAAAGCTCCAAGCACTTGTGCTGCAGGGGAAAGCTGCCAAGCCAAGCAGGATGCCCCAAAGAAACAAGGTAATTAAGGATAAATAAATCTCCTTGTACTGTGCTAGTTCTGAGGAGATTTTTTATTTTTTAAGAGGAGAAAAAAGTAGAATGAGTGACTATGCTGATGCATAACTTAATTTCACTGTAAAAGGTTTAGAAGAATAAAAACTACAGTCAATTCCCAAAACAGGTCATTGAATGGGGCCCCGCCTTCTCAGTGGTGTGCAGTGTTGGAGGGACAACAGATTTGTGTTCAGGTTTTGATGCCGTCCCTCCTCTCGTCCTTACAGGAAAGGCGGACGGAGGGAAATCTTGTGGCCATTTAACGAGAGCAGAAGAAGTGAAAAATATAGAGGGCAGTGCAAAGTGCTTTGTCTTTCATGCTCCAAGACTCCCTGCCCTTCCTCAGCTTGCTGAGAGCAGGCTGCTCAGATGTGCACTTAGCGAAGGCCAGCAGGACACTGGGGAATGCAGAGGGCTTTTCTCAGAGGAAAATGAAAGAGGAGCATCTCAGCAAGAAAGACTCCAGCACGCTCTGCAGTCTCTCCCCTCCGCTCTCCGCCCCACACTCCCACATAGCCTTGACCTCTGGTTTCCCGAGCAGCAGCGAGCACTGGCGACGCCAGGAGCTCCGAGCCAGGCAGCAGCGATGGCCTCTCATGCACCCCTATGCCTTGGCAGCAGCCAGTTTTTCTTCAAGGGGAGTAAAACTGATTCTCCAACTCACTGATGGTAGTGAAGACGCTCGTGAAGCAGAAGTAATCGACGGCGTTGAGCGAGAGCAGGTGGTACAGGAACTGCTCCCGTTCCTCCTCACAGCGCAGGAACGCGTAACGCTTGTAGAGTTTCCTGGTGAAGCAAACACATTGTTGTCTCACCGAAAAACCCCACGCTTCTTGGGCACGTCTGTGATGGCTCTGGAGGACGGAGGCACCTCCACCAGTGCCGCACTTGGTCAAGGTCCAGGCTGAGCCCTGAGTCCAGCTCAGACCACAGAGACTAGACCATGGAGCTCATCTCTTTAAAGCATTAATTTTGCATACGCTGGATCCAAGCAGAGACTCACATGAAAGCACAGACTCATGCTACCCACAACGGCAGATCTGAGCCATGCACAGCATCCCCCTTAAAGCCCATTCATGCTTTCCACTTATCATCCCCACCATGGCATGAGCTTGCCTAATACCCTAAACCTTCCCGTTGCTCCATCCTGCAGCACAGAGAACTAAACAGAAAGCATAAAAAAACAGGAAGGGCCAGACCGTGCTAGGTACCATCCCCTGCTCCTTTGGTTCCAGGACACCAGCGCCCAGAGCCATCACATCCCGACCAGCAGGTCCGAGTTCTCGCCAGGCTCTGGAGCAATCCTTCACACAACTCCTCATGCAGCCAGCTCCGCCACAAGCTGCCTGCTTTAGCTTGCACATTTTCTTTTCAGAGGGTTTGTTTATTCTACAGGGATTGATGTAGGGGGGATGATCACCTCTGCTAGGGAACATCCCTACCAGCATTTACATGGGCAGACCACAGTAAGATTGGAGTGCTTGGGTGTATGTGCTTGCAAAAGGAGGAAAAGCAGGAAAGCTGAGAGACGGGGAGGCCTCTGAGCCAGCTGGACTGCAGCAAGGACCAGGGGCTGCAGTTTGCTCGGGGCAGCCTAATGCAGGGGCATCTCACTGCTTCACTGGCACAAGGCACCAAGATGGAAGGGCTGTAGAGTGAACTGGAGGTGACAGCAAAGCTCTGAGAATGAGGGCTGACTTACTTGGTGAGCGCCTGGTTGGAAAGCAGCTGCTTTAGGTGCTGAGACAAAAGCTTCTTCTCCAGGGAAAGGCGTATCCAGGCTCGGGCTCGCCCCACGTCTGTCTTAATCTCACTCATGTTCTGAACATGCCTGAAACGGGGGGAAATAACAAATCAGTCGCAAAGACCCCACGTGCTCCGAGCAGCAGCATCCAGCATGGTGCAGCAGCCATACTGGGAAACATCCTTGACAGGAACTGCTGCAGGGCAAGACAGAGCCAAATCCCCCTTCCTAGGAAGGGCGATCAAAGTTCACACAACTCCAGATAAACCCCAAACCTGTGGGAAAACACTTTCTGGAGAAGCTGTTCCCTGGAAAGAAAACTCCTAAAGAACCCGCACTGCGCAGGCAGAGGCCTCGAGTGCAAGCTAATAGTGGAGAGGCCCCGAGCACTGCAGTGCCCTGCCTGGACCAGCCACCCGGTGGCCTGGGGACGTGGTGCCCAGGGCGGATGGCCCCACAGATGCTGCCTGTACTGCTAAAAGAGCAGCCCCCCACGAGGTCCTGCTACACTCCCTCGAGGTGCCCACGGGCAGGCTGGTCTGTGAGGGCCGAGGACGAGCACCTGAAGAGCTTCTCCAAAGCACGATGTCGTCTGAAGAGAAACCTAGACGTAAGGGTGATCAGAAACCCACTGGCTCCAACAGATCCCTCAATGGCAGCAGCCACAGGAAATCCCAGGAGAATTACCAGAAAAAACAAGTGACAGGCACGCTCCAGAAGCAGTATTACCTTGTCCCAACCAGCCTACAGCAGGTCTGGGAGTATAAACCAAGTCCCTGCAGCAGGAAGAGCGCAGACTGCCTCAAAGCAGCAGCTTCTTTATCCAAGGAATACACTTCCAGCAAGGTCATCCCCACTTTTCCAGGCTGTAACAGACTTTCATGTAAGGGGTTGTCTAACACCAAGCAGCCCACGAGCTCCACAAGCTTGGTTTGTAGGAAAGCAGCACTATTTCACGGGCGCTTTCTTCTTTGGGTTTGCCTACTTATTTATTTTTTAAAAAACCAATATTTAAGGTTGGAGAATGCCATAAGCTCTAGCCCTCGAGCACAAGGAGCTTTGCAGGAGGAAGAAGACTGCCACAGCAGACTGACACTGCTTCCAAATCTCCAAGTCAAATAAATAGCCAGAAAAGGGAGTAACAGTTTCCAGCAGGGGAAAGAAAGGGCAGCAATTTCTTAATTTTTCCTCAGTTTGCATGGTAAGTGCACAGGCACTCAGGCAGGCCAGCACCAAACCTTTGTGGCAGGCCTACAGTCTCAGCAGCTGAGCCTGAACTGACCTTTGTTGCATTGGCTTCCACCTCCTCCACCTTCCCTCAAGGGCCTGGGTGCACTGCAGAGCGCTAGGCAATCTGGCTATGTTTACTCCACAGAAGATCCAACGCAGTCATGCTGTGAGTGATGCTTTTTACATTGACTAGTATAGTCTCACTGTCTCGTGCTTTTCCCCATCTGTCTGTTGCACCCAAGCGTGCGCTTTGTGTTATATTTAGATTCTGCATTATTTGGGAAAAATACTCCCTCATGTTTACAAGAGCTTCTAACACAATGGGAGCAAGGGCCTTAACGGCTTCGACTTAGCGCTGTCCTGAAACACAGGCTAGCTCTGAACAAGCGAGGTGGGTACCAGAGACCTCTCAGCTCTGTTCTCTGCCCAGGGGCATATACCCCAATTCTCTAAATATTGGTCTGTGCCTTGGCAAGACTCGCTGGACCCTGCATCACCCTGCAGGGTAGATACCTGCACAGGGTAGATACCTGCACTGCCGTCGGGAATAACCAACCGACAGGAGCCGTGGTAGCAGCTTGCCAGTGACACAATCTGGGTTACTGGGTAAAAAGTTTCTAAAAAGAAACGTTCTTCCTCTTTCGCACCATGACACGCGGGTGGTGGAACGGATGAGAAGCTGTTTCTCCGTGAGCTGCCAAAAGGGCACCAGAAGGACACATCCACCGGCACGCCCCAGTCCCTGCCCTCTGCGAGCACGTTGGGCAGCGGGGCCCCTGCAGCAGCGGTGCCCTTGCAGCAGCACCCAGCCTCCATCCATGCCGCTGGCTCTGGGAAGCACCTTGGGAAGCAGCTCCCCTCCCTGGCCCTGAGCACTGCGGAGAGTGGAAGACCTTCGAGCAGAGACGACTGGGCTCGTGATCAGAGCTCCCTGAGAAATAGGATGTGCACTTCGCTCAGCTACACCACGCCGAGACGCTCTCTTCAGGCGTTTAAAGGCTTTGAGAGGGGGAAGATCAAAGCACAGGATCTCCCCGCTCCCCGCCGTGCTTGGCTTAAATTACATCCAGTATAACAGGCAAGCAGACTGTGCTATTTTCCTGCGAGCAGACTCAAACACAGAGGGACTCGAGCCTCATTTCATGCACACTCTGTACGTCCGCTTTACTTGTTTCTGGTTCAAACCATATTTACATAAATGAGCATTTGGGGAAAATATGGCTCTGCAACTATGCAGCTTAACAAAAATGTTAAAAAAAAATTCAGCAATCAGTCTCGGCGTCAGCAAAGGCAGCTTAACAGAACATTCAGGAGCTCAAATTTATTTCTTTTTCGGTTGCGAGAGGCAGAACAGCTCTATTTTTAATCGGTGACCTAAGTGCACGTACTGCATGCTCTCCACTGCGCTGCAAACTCCTTTTGTCAGGGCACTGAGCAGCAATTTCCATCCAAGTCCCCGCGCGGAGACCAGCCTTTAATCCCATTAGTAACAGAGAAAAGTCTATTTTCCCCATTAAGCACAAGCCCGGGCTATGGCGAGGGATGCCCTCTGCGAGCAGCAGCGCTGACAGGGGGTTATCATCCTGCTCAGTGTCACCGCATCCCAAACGTTCCTCCGGGTTCTGTGTGGGAGGCAGAGGACACACAGCACCACACAGAGCACGGAGCATGACTGGAGATTCAGCCCTGCCTTTCAATGTGTTGGTACAGCCTTGCCTCTGCACAGACACTGGCTCACAACAACTTCCTCACGCTATATTCCTCATCGCACTGCATATATTCTCCTTCCTATTCCCTTGTATCTCAGTTTAGCCCGACAGGGCATGTCATGTTCCTTAAAAACAGAGTGCGAGATGCACGAACTACATTGCACAAATCAAATCAGTTACACACTACAGGTGGGAAGAAAAGCCCTTTTCTTTCAGGAAAGCCTGACTAATCTGTGTGCTCTCATATCTGCAAAAACTCTGTAATTGCTCACACGATGCAATCACATCACGGTTATTGGTATCTGGTGAGCTGAGTGCAATCAGCCTCTTGGTTGTGCCTTGTTTTTGGGTGGAAGAGCGTCACAACGTGACAAGGACGCCCTCTCACACGCTGAATCACCAGCAGCTCTTGGCCGACGTGCTGTGCTGGGTGACTCCTTCCCGCAGCCCTGTGGAAAGGCTCAGCCACGGCAAGCCAAGCACCAAAACGGGGGCTGGACCTGTGCCCCGATTGAGAGGGTGCCCTCAAGGACAACAGCCTGGAGCCGTCACAGCAGCCCCCAGCCCTTTTCCTCTCCAGCCAGCCAGGTTTCCAACCACCACCAGGTAAAACACTCTCCAAAGCTCAGCTGAGGCTCCCACACTGCACTTGGCACGCTGCATAATTCAACTTTAAATTCCCTGAGCTACTAGATCTGCAACAACAGAGAAGCCAGTGAGCTTTGAAAAGCAACCAAAGTCTCTACTCCAGCTGAGGGAAAATCAAAGTTTCCTCTTGTCCCAAAGGGACAGGCCCCTCCAGACCCCAGAGATGACCGGTGAATCTCAGGCCTTAGACACAGAGGTTTTCCTTGATAGCTCAGCTACGAAACCTGCTGAGAGCAGGGGTTGCCAGCTGCCCACCCACGGCCGACAGCCACTGTTGTACACATTAAGTATAAAACTCAGGAGTAACAACTCTCTCCAACCCACAAATTGCTTCCGTGCTCTATTTTTCAAGGGTTTATTTTCATTTATAAATTTGCACAGCTGTTACTATTTCTCATGGAATACTAACTGAAAAGAATATTGCTCAGATATTGCTGGCAGATTTTTATGTCCTTTGCTTTGCCCATCATCTATTCTTGCTTGCTCAAATAAAAGCAAACAAAATGCAACAAACTCAGAGGGCACCAAGTAACTCAACACATCTGGGAAAGCCCTTTCTGTAGAAGTTAGCTGCAGCACCAGAAGAAACTCTCTGGAGTAAACAAAAACCGAACCAAGAGGAATAGCACATTCTTCCTCATCTTTTAGCTAAAATAAATGAAGTAAATACATGAGAAACGTTGTAAACCAAAAAGGTAACACTCTGTAGATTTGAATGCAACACTGAGGATGTTTTAATTGTACTTTGTAAATTCAAAGCCCATGAGGATATTTAATTTACGCTACTAAATTAAAAAATAATGTAATCAAATTATGTACCTCATATCTTGTATCAGGGAAACCCTCAAAGTAGGCAGAGTAATTCCTGTATCAGACTTTCTTCTTTCTGTTCCAACAGCAACTGTATTGGAGAAAATATATGAAGCTAATACAGATTTACACTTACAGTCTGCAAGGCATTTGCTTACATAAAGGCTAACATCTTAAGTCAGTGAGAACCTCAGTGTTTCTGTGCATTCCCATCAACACATCCCTAGAAACATGGACAGAGACAAAATGATGTTACCTGATTACTTCTTCCTTAATCCAACACTGAAACCAGAGATTCAAAAGCTTCTTTTTTTGTATGTGCAATTCATTCAAACATAAATATATATGTGTATATGCACACTTAGATATATACAGACATATAGATAGACAGTGAAGAGTTTTATAAAATCACACATTCTTATGGAAAATACAGCTGAGAAGGGCATGATAAACTTAAAGCAGCTATAGCAGCATGTATTAGATGCCAAGAATTGCCGAGCATTTCTGTCCTTTGGTATTGGGATCAAAGTACTTTGTGGTGACACATTTCGCTCTCAGGAATTTGTGCCTGCCAGTCAGATTGCTTAGTGCATTACTCACTGAAGCTTATTAAAGGGCTTTTAATAAGTGAGACTAGTTTATTCATAGATGTGCTTTTTTAGGTCTGATCATATATGTTCCCTTAAGCAGGATTGGAAGGAATTTGAGGAGAGATGAATGCTGAAATTCGGCCCTCTTCCAAACAGCTCTTCTCCTATAGACAAACAGTGAAGGTCAGGATGGGCTCACTCGTGCACTGAACACATGCTTTGTGTATAAACTAAATGCCTGATCTAAAAGGTCCTCTGTAACTAAATAACTATTGCTATGGGGATTCAGAATCATTAGTGAGAGGTACCCGCTTGGATCTGCTGCTGCTCAAAGGAGGTACCGTCCTTGGAAGATAATCTGCTAAGTTCAGAGACTTTGACTGCAATGGGCATCAGCAGGCGCTGGGCAGGGAGACCTCAAGGTCATCAGAAAACTGACCTCTCAACACTGGGGAGGTAATTTAGTAACTGCAATAGCCCAAACAAAAGCAAAACTGAGAGCCTAGGACCTGTGGATAGAAATTAACCACACAACTTCTGTATTATCCACCACGACAGAAATTTATTGAAGATGGATTTATTCACACAGGTTTTTCAGACAAAGCTCCAGACTTAAAGTATCCTAGATAAAAATACATAGAATCACTGCTTCTCACAGCTCTCTTAAAGCTGTCTGTGAGTTAAAAGAGAATAAAGGTAGTGAACTGAGAGCAAGTGATTTTCCAGGCAGGGATAAGTACATCTATTTGCCTCCAACAATGTCCATGCAACTTCATAGTGATTATGAAAGGTCTCAAATTTTAAATGGGGCATTAGTAAACAAGTGCATTGGAAGTCTTGCACGGATTTTACGTGGTAGCAGTGTTCCTACCAGATCCAAGTTCATGCACTGCAATAGGATCCCACACAGAGGGAACTGCCAGGTACTCACCTGGGGACTCGGCGCTTTGCTCTTGCTTCTCTTCTCTCTCCTGGTATTGAAGTAAATGGGACCACAAAGCTGATTTTCCCTGAAAAACAAACACATACGAAGTAAGTAGGTTTAAATTAATCAGGAAAAAGAAACCCCAATGAACAAGGCAAGAAAACAGGATGGATTGGTCACTTCTGTGGGCCATAAGTTGGGTGTTGAGTTATTCCTTTCCTCTTGGGCCAGGAGACCTACAGAAGAGGGAAGACAACCCCCGCTGAGCTTGCAATCACTGGAACCATTGCTCCTTGCCTTGTTTCATTTACTTCATTTACTCTCCCCATGTCTCCTTTCTGCAGGTTGAAAGAGCAGAATCTCCGAACACATTTGACTAGATTTTGAGGTGCCCCTCCAAAAAACTCACATGAGACGAACCAGTTTCTCTAAGCCAAGAGATAGCTCTCATTTTACATTGAAATTAATCCACTAAGTAGCAACTTAAGGGCTATAAATGGCATTCAGTATTTGCTAAAGAGTACGTATATAGGATGACCCAAGTTTCCAGCTACCAACCTGCTTGACCTGCAGACCATGGCTCCAGATTCTTTCTAGCAGATCACACAGACTGGCAATTAACGTGTTTTCCTCCAGACCTGTTATGTTGGCTTCTCCATGTCCGAGCTCCACTGCCTCATGGCCCATCTTCTCTACCAGCATGCGTTTAGTCTAAAAAAAATCCCAAGAAGTTTCTAAGGGTGTTACATCACTAAGAGCAGAACTTAAATATTGAATTTATTTGTACAGGTTTAGGGAAGATGATTTCTAATGGTTATTATGATTATCTCTACGATCTGGATGGAGAAAAAAATCTTCAGTTAGAGACTGTATATTAAAAATAATAATAATAAAAAGTGTGTATTAATACTCCATAAGATCCTATTTCCATACCTTTATCCGTTACTGATTTGTATCAAAGATAGAATACTGAGCTAGATGCACTTTTAGTCTCTACCCAGTGTCATAGTGCTTAGGTTACAGACATTAAACGTTAAAACAAAGGTAATACAGTATTTCCCCAGCTGCAACAGACAAAGACACACAGAAATTACATTTTTGTGCTACCAAAATTGCTTTAACAGTATGAACATTGACACTTCACTTGCTCTGCATTAACCACTGCACAGCAGTTGCAAAGGCTGAACATTTCCTTTTTTCAGAGGGTTTTGGGCCCAAAACGTTTACGCTACACTTAAAGACGAACAATTAAAGGAAATCCACTCCGAGATGCCTGCTCATGTTGATTCTCCTTCCTGACCTTTTCACTCTTTCCATCAACCTTAACTGCATAAGCAGGAGAGTAACATCACACACTCTCATATTCTTTAATTTTCTAGCAGCTGGAGGTTAAAACACAAGGCAGTGTCTACCCTGCAGCAGTGCGGGATACCCAGGGTGCTCCAGCTGTGAAGAAGTTTTGGGACACAGTCGGCAGCAGCTATTTATGTCCAAAGCAAGCAAGGAGAGAGCGCTCAGAGGGGTGGGGGAGAAGGTACCTTCATGCGACATTCCTTCAGCAACCCTTCCACAAATTTGCAGTTGGTCTGTGCAATAACAGCTGGAGAGAGGTCCGAGAGTTTGGGCTGCCTTAGATTTTTTCCTAAACTTCTTGCCTCTTGCATGTATTTCTAAAAATAAAGAGAATTATTTTAGATACCGCAAGGCACAGAGATTCTCCTCATCCTAATCCTAGGCAAGCAAATGCTAGCAAAAAAGAATGAGCTACTGCTAATCCTGGAACGACATCGTGATTTGCCTGACTCTTAAGTGTCAGAGAAGTGCACTACTCTTTTATGACAGCAGAAAAGTAAGATATTTTCTGTGTGATACCAAAATCACCAATGTTAGCTAGTGAACTGAGCTATTAACCCACTAGCACGCCGTGAGCCAAAACAAGCTAACCATGGATAGCTGGATGGATAGCTCCATCCAGCAGAGAAGTTAAAACACCAATTAAAGTGTCTTTCCATTATAATTTGATTTTCACCAGCAAATAAATAAATAAATAAAGCAATTTGCCTAACTGTGTTGGCCAGACTGTACATGAAAGGAAAAAAAATCCTTTTAAAAGAAATTAGAAAAAGCAGAACTACACCTAGTGAAGGACGAAGATTTCACACGTTACCTTTCAATGGAACTTCACCTGGATTGTTTACACAGGAAAGAAGGGACTTGTCTCTATCTCAACTTGTAATTACAAGAGAAGCTTGTTTCAAGCAAAACTCATATGGAGGATCATTCATGTTTTTACTGTGAGATGGTGGTTGAGAAGTGTAGCTAAAAATCAGTAGGATGAAAAACCAGAAACACAAAAATTGAGGAATATGGACAAAATAAAAAAGGGCAACTATGCTATATAAAAAAGAATCAGATCCTAACAAAAGCCTTTCAAATCTTTCTGTTCTACTACTCTGGTGGCTGGAGAGGATTAAGCAAAATAAATAAATAAAAATAAAAAAAAAAACAACAACAAAACCCCCTCAGCAAGTGTCAGCTAGCCCTGGTATCAGCAGGAGGCCTAGAGGCTCAGCAAAACTAAGCAGCTGACTGTATTTAGGGATGTAAACATGAATTTGCCCACACGTTATTCCTAAAGATGTTGTCAAAGTTCATATTCGGAGGCTGGAATTCCCTGTTTCCATGCAAGCCCCGTGCCCTTTCCAGTGTGCTTTTATTTGCTTAACGCTGCCTCTTTGGAGGGGCAGCACGGGGCAAGCACCGTTCTCCCCAAGGGGGCTGGATCAGACCCCCCGGCTCCAGAGCTGCTCTTCAGGTGGGTTTTCTGAGGAAGGAGCAGCACGAAGCGACGGAGAACGCTGCACCTCCAGCCCCGCAGCGCTCTGTTTGGGGCCCAAATTACTCAGCTAGCAAGAATACAATCCATACACGCGCAAGTTAACTGCAATTATTCACATCTTTCTTTTTGGTAATGGGGATGTAGAGACCTTCAGACTCGACTGGCTTTTTTGGTTTCAAAATTTGGACAAGAGCAACTTAGTATCAGTTGAACAGGTCAGACAGGAATGTAAGATCATGACATAGGAAAGTGTGTGCAGCTAGTTAGTAAGTGCTCAGTGAAGTAATTGCAGCGTCATCAATACTGTAAGGATTAAAAATAGTTGAAGTGCTACTGCATACAGAAACAAAAACTACAGCCAACAAAAGTGGGTTGCTGAATAAGAAGCCTCGCAAGGGACTTCCATCTAACTTAGTGCACAAATTAGCAGGAAAAGCAGTGGAAAAGTCATACTAATTAGGAAATCTAACATTTCTTCTTCTTCTTCTTCTAAAAGGAAGGGGATGAAGAAAATGTAAAGTGCGGTTATAGTCTGAAGAGTAAACAAAAAAATCGATAAACTGACTTTATTCATTGTATACCTGGCTATTACATGAAAAAAAAAAAAAGAAAAAAAAAAAAGAATATAGTTAAAAGTTCAACAGAAGAACGACGGTGGTGTGGGGAAGCCAGGTGAATACTATCTGCCCCTTTGTCAGTGTCTGGAGACAGAAACCGACCTCTCGGGATTGGGCGTCCCCAGCTCCGTGGCAGCCACCAGCATGGGAAGAAGGAGACAACATGGAACTGTCTGCCAGAAGGGCCTGTCCTGCCGGGGACGCCGCAGAGCCCGTTTCCCACGACTTTTCCGATTATAACCACACTGCCGATCTCTACGGGGACCTGCTCGCACACTCCAAGGAGGGGACGGGAGAGGAGAGGTTCGGGACGTGCCCGAGGCAGCATTTCCTCGTGCTAGCGACACACCAAAGCAGCTTCCGACAAGAAAAACCAGGACGTACCAGGCAGCACTCAGAGAAGGATTTTTTGGGAGGCCGTGCAGGAGGGGGCGGCCCCTGGTCCCACTCCCAGAAGGCCATTGAGTTCTGGCGAAGCAAAAGCTCCTCCGATGGCTAAGAGGGGGCAGACGCCCCAGTGGCCGAATGGTGGGGAAGAGAAGAGGAGACAAAGCGAGAGAAGCATGCAGATGATCCACAGCACCAGGGAAGAGAGTACAACCACACGAGAGGGCACCGAAACGGCTCTGCGGCAGCAAACCAAGGCCATGTTGGTGACGTGCCTGCAATGCCACGTTAACCACAGGAAGGACAGACATTGGCAAAGGCCGTTTGGGTGCGAAATGTGGCCTGAAGCTGGGATTCAGACAGGCCTCGGAGTTCCTTAGAGCTGAAAGTGATGACAGCGGTCAGAACTATTCAGCAAGGTGCAGCATGAATGCTGCTGCACTTGGGCCAGGGACATACAAAAGCAGCATGTGGACATGAATGGAAAAATATGGTTGAAATGATTAATGCAGGACAAGGAACTGAGAAGACAGGAAAGAAAAACTCCTTGAAAAAGGAGGGCGTCCTGCCTCACCTGCCCTGCGCAGGCGACACTCACACACGCGACTTTTCCAAGCCCTTGGCAGCGGCCGGAGCTCCGCTCTCCTCCTGCGGCTGCCGGGCCGGGGTCCCGGCCCGAGGCGCCCCCTCCCGCCGCGGGCACCTACCTCGCGCAGGTCGTTGTCCAGGCCGATGTGCTCCGAGTGCTGCCGCAGGCGGTCCTTCCTGCGCTGCGCCGTCGTGCTGCGGCTGGCCCAGCGGCTGCAGAGAGACAGCGGGACAGCGCGTGAGCGGGCGGACAGCAGCGCCCGGCACGCGAGCACCCAAGGTCACGGCATCTGCTCGGCCCAGCCAGGCCCTTATTCACCGTGTTTGCTAAAACCGGCGGCCGTGTGAAGGAACAAAGTGTGACCACACAGCTCGAGTACCACCTTGACACAGTCCTCCTCTCTTCCAGGAGGTTTTCTTGGTACTTCTCTAGTTGGAATCACCCCTGAGGGCCCTGCCACTGGGAGAGTAAGTACTACAGTATTGATAAGCCCGTGCTTAACAGCCATTAACAAATACTAAGATTCCTGGGAGTAATCATGTTGCTCCTCTTCAGCTCACCTCTTTTTTCTTCCTCATTAGGTTTCTAAATAGCACAGAAAAAAAAAATTACTTTTTGCTACATCTTCATTTATGCCCCATTCAATTTTACTCATCTTAAGCTACTACCTAAAGTAACCACATGGGAAACATGAAACAGAGCAACTTAAGGCTCCCAAGTGTCTGAGCCCCTTTACGTCACATAAGCACAAAACGCAGCACAATGTAACTGCCTCCCAAAACATACAGTCTCAAGTCACTGTACTTTGTTAGTATCATAAAATTCCATCAAGTTCCTGAAACCAAAAGGTCTACTGGTGCAGAGATCATTTTTTTTTAATATAGAAGCAAGCTGAATAAAAATGTGTAAAGCAACCCATAAAACCTTAAAACTAAGCATCTTAATGCCCTATATCTTCAAAGTGCTGTCACCGTGGCTGTATTTATAAGCAAGTTTTTAAATAACATGATAAATAAATAAAACTAAACGTATGACCTTTCAGCTGCTTCTCCTGCCTCTTTCCTGCTCTCACAGCTAAACGATAATCACGGTTCACCTCTTTGCCATCCCCTATGAAATTGAATTTTGCTTCCTTCCATAAGCAATGCAACCTCCGGTCTCTTAGCAACTAAACCAAAGAGACCAAGAGGTGCAGAACCGTCGTGGACCCTTCCTGAGGAATACAGCACCCAGCCAGGCATCCTGGAAATACACAGCCTGTCACTTGAGCACCTCTGCACATGTTCTCAAAAACAGCAGCTAATGCCCCGGGAGGTGGGAAAAAGTTACACTTGGATAATCTCGACTAGTAGAAACGTAGCAGGGAAAATTGCCCCTTTAGAGAGCTCCAACAGAGGGTAGTGGAAGCAAAAATAACTTTAACTACCAGTCTCCAGGCATCTTCTGTTTAGTGCAGATTACAATGCCTGCACAACACATAATGGAATGTTAATGCTACATTGGAAATTAAGATTATTGATTTATATTTTATAATTGTTGATTTTATATTATTTTATTGTCTTTCCTATAAAAGCAATAGTTTTAATTTCCATTTTTTTTCCTCCTCCAAACTGTTATTCTAGAGTCTGAATTCTAGGCCAAGGCTAGACACCATTCCACCTGCCTTTCTGCAGTTCTCCCTTCCCATTCAGCAGCAGGGATTAGATTTTAAATTTCTCATTCCTCTCCTTTTGGTCACTCTGAATGACTTGGAGAGGATTTATTGCCAGTCTTAAAAAGAGGAGCTAATGCTCCCTGGTGCCAAGAAGAAATGAGGTCTAACTGGTGCAGACACAGCAGTGAAGGCAGGATACCCACCACAGCACCCAGCACAGGGTGCTACAGAACCTGCACACACATTTAGGAGACAACTTCATCAGTGTGCTGAATCTGAAAGAATTCAGATCTCAAGTTACCTGGGCTCAATAGTTCCTACTTCAGAAACCATTTTTAAGAAGGTATTATCAAATTCAAGAATAAAATTTGACTGAGAAGGAGTTAATCTTTTCATTGCACCTCCCAATGGTTTGCTATATTATATGTATAGTAACCCTTGCTTCAGATCTCATATGCAAAAAAAAAAGGTGAGCTTCTGCTGTTTGCAAACTTTAATAAGATCAGTGTTTTGTGAGGATAGATCACTGCTGACTCATTTATGACTCATTCCGATGCAATGCAGAGCTGCTCTTATATAGGATGGGAAAGCATAGCTGCTTCATTTGATCGCAAAAAAAAAATGTTTTATTTAAGACAGGCAGCCTTAAAACAGTATCCAGCGATGGCAGAATTGGGGGAAAAAACCTCAAACACATACATAATACAAATTACTCCATACAAGACATATGGATCATTTCCCAAGGGAACAGAACAACCAGTTTTGTTGAAACCAGATTTAATTTTATCATGGTATCTAGCAAAAGGTACCTCTTTACATTATATACATCCCAGATGATATTGTCTTTTAAAAAGAAGAAGAAGAAGAGACACGTTCATGTTACTAAGCAAGCAGCAGTTCTGTGTAGAAGAGAGCAGCCGAACATGGGGCATATAAACCGTGGGCAGCTCACGGTTTGGCAGGGACAGGGCGCCCACACACAACACGCCATGAGCTTGGCACAAAAACGAACCCCTCCGGGCATGACTTTGCAAATTCTTCCTTCCATGGAAACAATGCTGGGCTCAGCAAAACACAGCCCAGCACCAAGCACCTGTGCAAGAGGCAGCTCATAACCTCTGCAAGGGGCTTCAGGGTAAGACCACCACGTGGCTTAGCTAAACCCTGAGGCTGGCAGGCTGCATAGAGAGGGGTCTGTGCTCGAAGGCTTCGTGTGTGCCCCCCTGTTGAGGATGTCTGCAGCCACCGCAGGGCACGGGGCCAACTGGACCACGGTCACAGGAGCACAAGTGAAAGGACTCGGAAAAGAGAAGTAGCCAGAGTGGAAAGGGGAACCGCTTTGGTTGGGAAAGGAAGCACGGAGGAAAGCAAGGGGTAGATAACAAAGGTGGGGAGAAAAAACAGGGCTAAACACAGAGAAAGGGAAAAAAAAAAAAAAAAAAAAAAGCAATCAATGAAAGAAATATCAATTCAGTTGTTCTCTGTAGGCATTCACTACAAATTGCCAAAATGCTAATATATTCCCATGCTTGATGTGCAATCAGTATTTTCCTCTACAGCATTTAATCTCATTTATCAAGCTTCTTAGTACAAATTGAGCTACAAGGTAATCAATTAGACTCTAAACACAGCTTGTTTAGTTGTCTTAATTTTGCGCTGCAAGCATATTCAGCCCAATTTCACGACCAGCTCACCAAAACCCACGTTGAGTGCTTATGCAGCTCTGCTTTTTGTCATTCAGAGGCCTCGCCTGAATCACCCCAAGCAGTGGCGGTTTGCAAGATACCGGTTTGCAAATCCCGCTCTGGGCTTTCAGGAGCCTGGCAGGAAAGGCTGGTGGGGAAGGAAGGGAGGAACACTGGGAGGTCACACTGTGGGGCCGCTGTTTGGAAAAGGGAAGTGGGACTCTGGGAACTGCTGCTCTATCCCAGACTAATGGACAAAACACTGGAGCAAATGGAGGCTGGACACCTGTGGAAGCTGCTGTTTTATGAGGTTGGAATAAGTCGGATGGGCCATTCCTGGAGCTGGAGGAACCTACAAATTCACAAGATTTTCCTCAGCAGGTAGGAGGCATTGTCCTCAGGTCCCTAACTTATCAAGGGAGGTGAGTGCAAGGCATCACTGCCTGTTATGGAAGAAATTGGCAGGGTTTTGGTTTCAGGCAGCTGGGCAGGGTTGCTCTTCTCTCTTTTTGGACTGAAAATGGCAAGTGAAACGTTGTCCAGCAGAGCAAAAGTACCAGAACCTGTAGCTGAGGATGCTGGAGGTCACAGCCAGCCTGCAGGCTGCTCTATCACCCAATAACCAGTCACTCCAGTGCCCCTTCTCCTTTCCAGGACAGCAAGGCACGGCATGGGCACGCAGGCAGCCCACACTCTCCGCAAGCTTGTGCTCACGCTGCCTGAGAGCTTCCTGTTGCTCCCTGCAACACCTCTGGATCTCATTTTGGATCTCGTCTTAAACTCCGAGAAGACATTTTCTGGGGTGGGAATTGGCCATCTGCTAATTAATACTAATGTAGCTACAGCTGAACGAGCACATGCCCATGTGTAGATCATTTGAAACCATGCATTCCCATATTCCAAGTTTGCTGTGTAATGAAGAGCTGCTAAAATAATTACAGAAATGTTTGTATAGTTACCATCCTTTGCTTAAGTTTAGGTCTATGTATTCTGCACATCAAGTCCTTCCATGCTCTCGCAGACTTGATCAAAAAGATGATTAGCAAAACTGCATGTCTGGGAGCATGCTTTCCAATCCTAGGGGTCTTTAGGGGTTTAGGTTGATTTGCCTTAATTTGCTTCTCTTCCCATTCCCCCCTCCCTTCCTTTTTGCTCCTATAAAGCCAAGTCTAAAGTCAGTTTCAGAGAACTTTTTGCAAGCTGAACATGTCAACATTTCCCGACCACCACGGGGCGGAGAGAAAGAAAGGCCCATTTGGCACCAAGAGTGCATGTGCAACCCGAACAAACTGGCTGAAATAGGAGCAAGTCTTAGAAAGCTCCTGACCCACAAGAGACTGAGCAGATGAGCGTTCAGTCAACTACCACACGGCTCACTAAGACAGGAGACATCCAGGCCCACCCTTTGGCTAGCGTCTGAAAGGAGGTGTTGGGCTTATCACCTGTATGACACACCACAGTGTTTCACCTAGAAACGCGACCAACATCTGCTGCCAGATGTGTGTAGATGGAAGTGATCCAACCCAGCAGCCCTTCCCCTTCTCCCCAAACTGAATTTCTGCTTGTTATAGTCCTATATGCCACACAGTTCCCCCAAATCCCAGCCTAGGCTTAGAATTAAGCACAAGTAAAAAGCTTGCTCTTTGCATCTCATTCCTGACCCAGATATTAAACATACACATATTACACCCTCATAGCTCCAGTACTCTGCCTGGATACAGGAAGACAACAGCAGAACAGCGTTACGAGCTCTGCATACAGATTTACTTAGTTTATTCCTCCTGATAGGTAAGCCATAAAAATCTGGTTGCTGTCCTTCAAAGACGGGTTATCATTAAAATAGCTTTGAACTGGTTTGCTACTGTGCAACCATCACAACAAAAATGCACCGGAGCAAGCGAACGATTTTATTTTTAATCCTGCAAAATTCAGGATGAAATTTGCTCTGCAAAAACTGAAGTTTGAAAAACAAAACAAAACAAAACAAAAAAAAAAACCACAAAAAAACCCAACAGAGTGATCTATTAAACCATTTTAATATCCTTTCAGTTAACCTCTCAAATTCATATGAGGTTCCTGCGAACACAGCTGAGATGTTCTGCTCTCTTCCCCCCACCCCACACGCAAAGGCTCAGTCCTGTTTGCTCGTATAACGTATAGCTGAGAAGCACGTACTGAGAAATTCAAATTAATGGAAGGCTGTAGCTCATTGATTTTGTGGTCAAAACATTATGCTGTACTTGCAGAGAGCATGAAAGGGCTATCTATTTTATAATTTAGGTGTAAATTCAGCAGAATTACATGCCTTAAATGAGAAAGAGTCTTCTCAGATGCTCGCATAAAATGCTGGGACGCAAAACGATGTAAACAGATGGCCTTGAGATTCCCAATTACAAACCTTTCTGGCAATATAAAACTGGAGGAATTCCAGACATTTGTCACACTGACATCACTTTGTGGTAAGTAATGGGATTTTGGCTTTTACAAATTGAAACATGCTGCAATCCGAAGACCACAACTATCTAAATCAAAATTAGTACTCAAGGACTTAAAGCCACATTTTAGAATAGTTCCCCATCTAAAAGCAGCAGCTCAAAGGCACAGGGAAGTCTGTATTGAAAACAACGTTTATTCCCAGATCCACTAAGATTTTGTAATGTAGCCAAAGCATGCAAGTAGGCAGGCATGCTCATACTGCTAATGATACTGTAAAACTCCAACTCACCATGAGAAAGGGGCAGATTGCTAAACACAACCTCCCCTAAGCCAAAGAAACCCCCAATTTCTCAAGGGAGCATTATCCAGAAACCTTCAGTTTTGGTCTGATTTTGCAAGGCAACTGCACAGTCTAAGGAACTCTGAATCATGCATTCCTCCTCTCACCTTTGTGAGCATCAGCTCAAGAGCTAATGGCAATGCTTTAAAAATAAGGTATCCTAAAGCCCTGAATTTTATCATTTGCAAGTCTTATGCACAACAGGTTCTTAAAATGGGGCCTGCTAGCATCGGGGGAATGAGAAAGGCAGAAGGGCTCACCGCAGCAGCGTGCAGGCTGCCTCCTGAAACAAGGCCTAGCTTTCACCACGTAGACTACTGGGGCGTTTGGAGCTTTGAGGTTTACCTGCCCTCTGCCTAGGCGGGCCACCGATCCTGGAAACGGGGGCCTGAGACAGTGATTTCATGAAGCAATCATTGACAACATATCTCCTGTTCTACTGAGAGGGAAAAAACCTCTTACCCGGGCTTGAGGGGAGAGAAAGGAGGCCACATTCAGTACTTACTTTCTAACACACATTAGTTGCTACAGATTCTCATTTTGGGTTAGGTAAGTAGTAATGTAATAATATGGTTGATTTCACAGCTACAGGTACGCCTACAATCATACCAAAGTACACTAAGGACCTTATTAGATTCCGAAAAGCAATCCAAATACAAAACCAAATACTTAAACCAACCTTGTTGAGTTATTCTTCTACATTATTCTACTTTGGAAATTGAAAGCACATTATAAAAATCTTTTGGGCCATATAATAACAGTTAAAAACCACATAGGAACAGAGCAAACATTAATTTCATTCTACAGAATAATTGCATCAACATGAGGATTTTCTTCAAACGATGCATTTTTGCTTGAGCTTCCAAATTATTCTATTCAGTGGCTAATAAGGAAGAAATGCACTTTGCCATTTGTTATGGCAATAGTAAAACTTAAAATATGCATGAAAAGACACAGTACTCACTAAAATGAACAGAAAATATTACTGAACAAACGTCTCAAAACCAAAGCTAACAATTTCTAGCATCAGCCAAATACATCCAAAACTTCAAAGTCACAGCTGTATCAAGACAGAAATGGAAAGAGTTGCTGCCTAATTAGACTATTCAGAAAACATTAGAAAACAAGATTGTTGGTCGTTGATGTGACTTTCGCATAAGAAAAACTTACTTTCAAGTCCAGAAAACAAAAAATTGTGCTTACTTGTTATTTGTGGGTCCAGTTGCCAAGACATCGGACTGCAACTTTGGGAAGAACCCTTGCTCATACTTCCCTTGACCAATCTTCATATCAAGTAAGTGGGGGTGGATGGCCGTGTGATCGATCTTCATCAGCCGCTGCTCGATGGACTGGGCTGCAAGTTACATTGACAGGCAAAGAACAGCATTAGGGAGCTACCTGCGGACATGCGCTGCGACAACCAAAGCAGTCATTCTCTGATCCCTAGAAACTAAGGAGTTAAATGTTCCCTGTTGTGCCTGAAATTTGTCACTTACAAACGTGAGGAAACATCCGCACTGTTATTTCGGTTTTAGTTTCTTTACTGAACGCAGTTAGTACTGGAACAAACAAGTTAGCTGTTAAACAGGTAGGTATTCAAGGGAATTTAATGGCAACAAGATACATTGCTAAAGGACAAGGACAAGCCTCCTTTTTTTTTTTTTTTTTTTTTTTTTTTTTTTTTTTTTTTTTTTTAAGATTGATACAAATATTTTTAAAGAGTCATGCAGTCTTGCCCTGCAATTAGGCGGCAGGCAGGATTAAATGCTCTTCCTGCAGAACTGAGACTTCTTGCAAAGGAGCAGCACTTTCTGAGGGCTGAACACTCTCGCTTGGCCCGAGACATGTTTCTGTGGACAGATGTGCAGGGAGCCAAACCTGAATTCTGCAAACACCACAACTATCAGACCCTATCCCTGCAAGTAGATATGCTGTTACTGGCCATCACGTGTTGAAGGGAAATCCTGCTCAGACAGGCCTTGAAAAGCCATAGGTAGCCGTAGGTATCCTGCCTAAAAGGCAAGAGGGGTGCTGGAGGCCAACAGAGCTGGGATGTCCTGAGGACAGGGACAGAGAGGGACCTCCCGAAAACGTCTACTCTGACAAGCTTAACGAAGTTTAGTCATTTACTACTTCAGTGTTGTGAAGATTTCATCTCAAATCTCTGCCATACCAAAAACAGATCTGTCAGCCTCCTAACACCGAGGCCGATACACTGTGAACAAGAGTGGAAAGGAGGTGTATGATGGAATCAGCATTTAATTAACCTCTTGATTATTCCCTTTCTGATAGACGATCCATTAACAGACAGGCTTATTCTTTCAGGCTATCATGGGTAGCCAATAAATATGCAAAATGTAGAAACTAAATTCATTTTCCATTTGTTAAGAACTGCTTAGAGCCTGTGACCTATTTTATAAATCTGTGATGTGAAAGAATCTGTCAAAATCTACATATATTATCATTAGAAACTCAGAAGCTTTGTTTTGCCTTCTTTTGAAAGGTAAAAAGGCCTGGCTAGTATGGGGAGAGAAGGTTTGAAGGGCTCCAAAACCAGCAGGTTAAACAAACAAGTGCAGGATTGGTGCTCGGTTCGGGTACGTGTGACTGGGAAACGTGAAGGGAAGCAGGCATTACTATCAGCTTGCTGCTTCTCACAACACAGCATATGAGGTTCTGGTGCCACAACGTCTACAGAAACTAGGCGTTGCAGAGACAGGCGACCTGCAAATTAGAATTGTTTTTAAAAGAAAAAAAATAACCTGTTGCAAGATTTTTTTTCATGTTGCTGCTGCATTTGTAACAAGCAAAGTGTTCTGAATGGATGTAGGAAAAAAAAAAAAAAAACCAAAGGAAATGTGTTTAACTCACTTCATTAATATGTGACCACCAAATGTGACCAAGAGTATAATTCCACTGTACTATTTGGAAACAAACAATTCCATGATAAGAAACTCAGCCGTCATTTGAAAATGTTCCCTGTTACACTGAAAATTCCAAGCCTTCACTACATACCTTATAGGACATTAAGCTTCTATTGCTGAAGCTACTAGAGATCCCATATAGGATTATGCCTCTGACATCCTCCTCTCCTCTGGTCAAACAGGGTGGGTTAAAAAAAGTTCACAGGAAGGAAAAAGCAAGGTCAGGACTAGACCCAGAAGCTCAGTTCCTCTGTGTGGTGCTGGACCAACAACTAAAGCACAGGAATTGCATTCCTTCCCATTGCACTGATAACAGAGGTTGTGTGAAATGAGAAAGTGCAAGTCTCAGCGTGCAGCTCTGTGATTGGGTTTCACAGGATCACAGACTGGTTGAGGTTGGAAGGGACCTCTAGAGATCATCTAGTCCAACCCCCTGCTCCAGTGGGGACACCTAGAGCATGTGGCACAGGGTGGCATCCAGGCAGGTTTGGAAGATCTCCAAGGAAGGAGATTCCATTTCAGAAATACCACATGGTGTGGGCTAGAAAATCTTTTTTTTTCCCCTCTGCAGAGCATCCAGCTTGTGTAATTTCAAAAGGACACGTGAACCGAGACCAGATAACAGCAGGACCAAACTAAAAGTCAGGAAGTATTTTTACTATTGAGTCATCTCAATATTAAAAGAAGTTTAAGGGAAGGTGATCGCTTCCCTTCATTGAAGTCTTTCAAACTCTATTTGGGGATACCATAGTGATTCATGATAACAAGCAACATAATCAGACCCTAAAACAAGAGTGTATTTTTTTGCCAGACACAAATTATTGATCTCACTGAAGAAAGCATGACCTGGGTTGTAAAGATGTCAAGTTACAAAGTTTTGAAAAGTTTGACTTAATTTTTTTTTTTTTAATTAAAGGCATCAACCCAAGAGAGTTGAAACAAAAGGGTAAAGGGTCCCCTCTATTTTTAGCATTGAAAAGAATAGTGACATTTTACCTAGGGAAAATAAGGACACCGCTAAGTACTTATGAGGTAACTCTATGACCTCCTCGCTCGCTGCAGCTCTCAGATGACTGAAAAACTATATTTCTTTGTAGCTGACATTGTACTTTTGAATATTTTATTAGTCCAGCTGAACATACCTGCTTCTTTTAAAGTGGTGCATTTCTGGTAGTTGGATGTCCGCAGTGCAGGGGCCCTTACATTATATAACCTTATTTTCTCAATTCGGGAGTCAAACACTCGCAGAAAAGGGTCCTTCTCTTCCCACTGAGAGATTATTTTATTATCTATGAAGGTTGCAAACATCTGTGTTTCAATGAAGTGCGAGAGGAATGGGAGGTAAGGCTCAGGTTGGTCCGAAAGGAAGGAAGCCTGAAATAAAGAAGAGTTCATTAGTGCCACATCTCCTCTTCAGTCTAAAAGCCTTCCTACGGGAGAAAACAGATGCAACAGATAATGGCAAAGTTTGGACAAGGCTTCCTTGCAACAACAGAACTGCTGTGGGGACAGCAGGACCTCATGGGTCATCCCGTCAGTCATGGTGGTTAGGGAAAGACTTGGTGATCACTACAGTCAGGGGAACACGGATATACAGGAGCAGTTCATGCATTGCCAGAGAGGCAGAGCAGCTGCTATGCATAGGGAAGGCCACCGCAGGGGACCTGTGGCAGACCACTACCACCATGCTCCTCCTCCTGAAACCTCTGGTCTTCTGGTCCTTGATTGGGACTGGATCACCTATTAAGAGGCCAGAGTATACAATGCTCTCCAGCTACTGCTCATTTTTAAGAGGGACAGTCAATCACGAAATTCCAATTAAAAAAAGAGTGCCTAAATCTTTCTGAACTTAGAAAACCCAACCCCTAGAAGCCCAAGTAGTTGTAGAAATGCTAGGAGAAATTATATAGGTAACCTCCTTTTCTTGAATGAAACAGTCTTCAACATCTGACTAAAATCGAACCAAAAACTCACAGCAGCGTTACTTCACCAAAACACGTCAGAAATCAATAACAGCCTCTTCCTTAATAGTTTCCCTCTGCATATTCTCCTGAGAGTAGGTTTTACATCTAAAAAAGGCGCTGGTCAGGCGTGCTATTACTTTGAGAAGTCACTGAGAAAAAATAATTGCGCAGGCTTCAGAACATTTCTTTCCTTTTGTGAGTCTACAGACTATTCATTTCCCCACCTCTAATCTCAGCTTGCATGTCACTCTTCTGTACATACTATAACATAGCCATAAGAGCCAGCTTCTCACGTAATGAGGTGGTTGCCTTCTAAGAAGCAATGCTACACATTAATGAAACGCTAAACTCTATTGTGAGATCAGAAACTGAGAAATGTTAAAAATGGGATTTATTTTTTGTCTTATGTCTGAATATCTCCTGTCAGTGAAGAAAGAAAAAAAGACCTTCTATTTCCACCTCTCCACCAAACCTAGGGGTAAAGTCCCGTCAGTGGCTCAGCGGTGTGTCTACTCGTCTCGTGCTGCTCGGGATTGCTCTGACTATTTCACTGAGTGCATTCCGTTTTACTTTGGCAGAAGGATCTGGTCCTGCATAGTGAGAATGGACAAATCTGCCTGAGAGGTAAATGGGGAATGGAGATTTAAAGTGTACCTAGACAACAGACACATGATACAATTATTCTCTTCCCACCAGCCTCGAAAACCCTTTCAGATGGAGAGAAAAAAATAGGTAAATAGACATAGCTATTTTTACTTTGTCAAAGTTTTGCATTTGTTCCCTGTTTGTCAGCCAGGACTCCATATCGGGTGCAGCTTGAATGACAAAAGCCTCGTAGTCTGCAAACATTTGCGTGAAGCGGTTGGCGAAAACCTCCCGCAGCTGCACGTTGAGTTTGTAGTCCCTCAGCTCCAGCTCCTCACACTGCAGCTTCACATCCCTCTCCTTGTCCACCAGGGGAGCAGTGATGGTCATTTTTTCTACCGTGACGCCTGTTCTCTTGGCTAGAGCTTGGAGGCGGGCGATGGTTTCGTTGCCTTTCAGCAACTCGTACATGTTGATCGCATTGCTGGGGATGTTCCCGTTCTTCTTGTCATTCACCAGGTCATTGAGAACCAAGTTCTTGAGTTTGGTGGCACTTTCGCTGCAGTGCAGGTTACCTTCCGGGGGGATCCCAAACTGGAGGAGAACCTCGGAGATCTCCTGGATGAATTCCAGTTTGTTGGGGAACTGGGGAAATTCTTCTGGCAGTTCTATGAAATGGTTATCGATATCCACAAAACACAAGTTGGCCTGAAATACAAAGAAAAAATACTTTCAGATACTACACTTCATGCTCCCGAGACCAGATATCCCCTCCTAGAACAGGCACAGATGCACCTGCAGGAAGGACGCACAGCACTGCTTCACAGCCCACGCAAACACTACTTGAGCATTCCATTGCATCCCAAGGCCGAGCATTTTACCAGGAACCAGATCAGTTGCAAGAAACCTCTGTAGCAGAGCTGCCAAGGAAGACGATGGTCAGTGAAGATGATACTACCAGGAGCAAAGCCAAAAAGAAACAGGGAAAACAAACAAACAAACTCCCATGCACATCCTCTGGGACTGTGTCTGAGTACAGTTTGGCCACTGGAGGCCAAATCTTATTTTCTTCTCCCCACAATCCTTCCAAGGAGGCTGCTGCTCTTGGAGATTCCTCTGCCTGAGATTTAAACAGAGCGCTCCTAGACAGCTCTTCTATGTGTGGAAATAGATTTCAGTCACAACATTAAACTCAAATGCAGGCGTGAATCTAGCAGAGAAGATATTTTTATTACAAACGTGCCCACGGGGGAAAGGAAGGCGCTTGTATATGTATATTAATTACATTGCAGAGGCACCCTCAGGATCTTCTGAAGTGCAGCTTATATCCGAAATTCACAGGCTGAGTGCACTGTGCAGAACACAGCCCTAAACCAGGCCAGGTTCCCAAGGGGCCAGGCACTGAAGGCTTTTAACCTGGCATAGAGTAATCGAGCAGGGGCTGTGGGTACCTGTGGGGCAGCAGGTCTTTGTTGGGTTGTCGCTGTTCCCATTCCTTGATGCTGCTCCTAGCAAACCGGCTGCACAATGGAAAGGACTGTTCTCCTTTAACAAAGGGGCTGACTTCAGCAAGGGAATTCATTCCCACACGGTTACAAGATTTTGGACATTTCAGGACATGTTTGACCTTAATTACATTTCACAGATCCTTTAGGGGTTGTTAGGATTCATTTGACAAAGTAAAAGTGTCCCTTCAGCTCCTTTTTTCTATAACAAATTTGATGCATACAAATAAAATAATTTCTTCGTACAAAACAATTTGCTTTACTTCACATATTAAAGAGTCATGGTATGCACTGGTGTCGTTGTTTAGCTCAGGGACCATCTTCTTATCTATCAATATTTCATTTCAAAGGCTTTTTCATTTCAGTTCTGCATATCATTTACAAAACTTGAAAAATGAGATTTCAATTCAGAAAGCCCTCGGGGAATTGGTCTCACTTCTCTCTTCAAAAACATCTGATGATTAAAGTTAATGCAAAGTGATTAGTAATCTTAAGACAGCACGACGGGCAGTTGTTAGAATTTTTATCTCCAACATACAAACGGTTTATATCTAGACCAAGAGCTTCAAAAACCCACCCTGGTCTGAACCACAACGGAATGCCAAAGAGATTCTGCTTCACCACTGCTTGTGTGTTAAAGCATTTTCTATTTTTTATTGTCTATAGGAATGTGATAATCTAGATCTTCCCTGCTCAACACCCCTTTCTTGTCCTCCCACACAGCAATCTGAACTGTAGTTTTCATAAATGCTGGGCTGGTATTTTTCCACTCATTTGTTAAACATTGTAACAGCTTCTTCTTCTACTATTGCTCCTCTCTCACTGGGGATATTTAATTTGTTATTCCAGCAAAAATCCATCACATTAGAATTTTAATTTAAGGAAAATGACAGCTTAATCTACTAAGTAAATGCATATGACTAATAACTTTAAAAAAATACATGGTAATTACGTAAGATTAGCATAGTTACTGAAAAGCATAGCTAGATACCAATTCCATTTCAAAGCCATTACAAATTTTGCATGATCGGGGCAACGCACCCAAGTGCTAAGACTTGACTTGCTCTGCCACACGCTACGGAGGCGAAGGAGCAGTCACCTCTGCCTAATGCCTAAAGCAGATCTCCGTCAGGAAGGAAGTTATCCTCGCCCTCTGCGTGGATTTCTCCACCACCTTGTGTGAATTCACACAGGAACAGCCTTCCCTGCGTGGCTCCTCACTGCCTGCCTCTGGGAGCAGCGCCTGCTCCCAACGCTTGGGAGCAGCTTTGGCACGGAGCCTGGCTCAGCAGTGCTGCAGTCACTAGACGTTACGGTGGTACCAACAGTCACTCCTGGGGTTTTCACGGATTTTAAGATGAAATCCACCTTCAAGTGACCAATATGCTCAAGAATGGGCAGTTTCAGTACTCGAAACTAATGCAACTTGAGCTTTTTCAAAGTCAGCCTGCTGGCCTTGTGACAGACCCAGGAGCAGTGAGGAGAACATGGGGCCCTCCATGGGGCTGCAGGGATGAGCAGGGCTCGGCACACTTCCCACTGGCGAGGTGGAGACAGGCTCCAGATCAAGCCTTCTAGCAAAAATACCTGCAGCCCGGCTTTCCCAAAGACCATTCCCAAACGAAATATCCTTCAGTCCTCTGCTAATAGGGCTGTGACGCCAGCAAATAACAACAAGACATGGTGAAGTATGTGATGGAAAGAAAGGAGAGAAGCATTTAATGACCCAGGAGGAAGCATTTAGAAGTCAATAAAATTAGCACCAGTCACTAAATCCAGAAACACACCCAAGAATGCTGCAAGGATGTTGCTCCCTCCCACTTTCCTGCTGGAAAACACCATAGTCTGGAGCTTCAAGCAGATTTCCCAGCAATGGGGAAGCTTGGTGACACAGGACACAGCACTTTCCAGCAGGGACTCGCGTAAATCCCAGTAACCCTGGCACGTCGGAGCAGAAAGAGCAAAGGCTGGGCCCCGCGGGCAGGACCTACCTCTTGAGGGAGCTCCAGCTTGGAGCGGTCCGTTCCCTCCTTGGACTGCAGGCCCATCAGGTAGGGTACGGGAGCATCCAAAAAGTGCAGGAGGGAAGCGGGGAGGATGGGGACGTACACGTGCTGCCACTGAAAGGGGAACAGGAGCGTGGTGATGCCTTCCGCCACCGTCATCAGCCGCTGGTAATCTGAACAGAGAGGAGACATGGTGGGTGAGGCAGCTCCGTGGCTCGCACGTCGCAGGGCTGGGCGAGGAGAGCCGTGCCAAGATACGGCAGCAAGCACGCTTCTGTGGCAAACTTCTGAAAACAAGGCAGCAGTGCAAGACACAGCAGCATACAAAGAGGAATAGGAGCCTAAGACATCATTTAAGGCACCAAAACTCATTATCCTCCTGGATGAAACTGCTGAACACGAATATTCATATCTTAACCAGAGATACATTCTGACACTAAATTCATTTATTGAAAGGACACCAAAACCTCCCTCTACACCACTAATACTAACAATAATCTGATTCTATAAAAAACATTTTTTTACATGGGAAAAAGGAGAAGAAAGGAAGAAACTTTTCTCCTGGATCTTACCTGTCTACCTCTACCCTGCACTTGCTACCTCTTCTAAGGCCAGGTATTATTTTTCCAAGAGAGAAATCTTGCTTGCATATTAGCAGAATTTGCTAGTCACTAAGTGCACAAAAGCACCTTTATTTAAGCAACAAAAAAAAAAAAAAAAAAAAAAAAAAAAAAATCAGTTTTCATAAAAATATTCTGTACAGTATGCCTATATCATGGTATTTTCTCAAATTTGTGTTAAGTCCATCTGTTTATTGCTTTATACCACTTCTGTCTCAAGTAAATGCATTGTGCATTTTCTTTTAAACTAAAATTTAACTAGGTCCAACTGAAGTGAAAGAATAGTTTGAAGTTGAATAACAGCAAAGTATATCTCAGACACTCAGCTGTCACGATGTAAACTTCCAGCAGGCACGATGCAACACCACTGCCTGTTTTTTAATATAAGCAAAGTAATCCATATTTAGAAATATAGTAAACATCACACATTGCTAATAAAGAGATGGTCCTCCTTATGGCAAATCTCAGCCTGCAGAAATCTTCACCAGACAGGTAATGACCACTGAGGCTTGCAAGCTGATAATCAATGTGAAATCAGTCGTTTGCTTCCGCTCTGCTCTATAAGCAGCCTGTGTATCACAACAACAGCTTCCCCACAGCTTATAAGAACACAAAAGTACTTTCTAGCTACTCATTTTACACCAAAGACCAGTAATTTATGGATCTCTCCCCATGAAATGATGCATAATTACACACATCCATCGGTCTAGCTTGCTGAGGATAATTTATACAAAATTGGCGTTTAATACCTACTCGTGAGACGCAGTGGTCTGGGGAATTATGATATTAGATAATCATTTCACAGTTATGTGAGTTCCAGAAACAAACAAAAACCCCAAAAGGTATGTGTTAGTATGTATAAGGCAACGTTTCAAAGTATATCTAAATCTCATGGTCACGTGAAATGCCACATCTTTGCAAAAAGACCGCAAATGTCCTTTTCATAAAGGGAAATGCCAACTTTTTTTTTTTTTTTTTTGGTGCTATTGACAAGAGTTAGTATGTTCACTAGCACAAGTTTTATCTTCAGCTTAGCAGGAGGAAAATAATCCAAAACGACCACATTATTAGGCTGTTACCATGCACTTACTAACAATGAGCAACGATAGAAAAACAATCACTTCCTTTTCTTTTGGTGAAAGGAAGGAAGTCCTTCAGAAAAGCAACACCTGGAAATGGTTTGTTTGATATTTCTTTAACCAAGTAACAAATCCTAGTTACTCTGTGTTTAGTTTCAAACCTGTACAAGGTTGGACACCTCCTCTTCCTAAATTTCCCTTTAAGGAAAAAAAGGCCTTTTTAATAGACAGATTCTTGTACTCATGAACACTTGAGGGAAGCCTACATGGTTAATGAAGACAACGTGGAAGGAAGAGATGAGCCCATTTTCCTCAGGACACAGAAACAAGAGCGAGAAAAAAGAAAAAAAAAGGAAGGAAACAAACGAGGAAAAGAATGAAAGGAGCAGCAAAACTCAGTGTATGCGCAGACAGTGCGCAGTAGTGTCAAGGAGAACTTCAAATCCCGTCCCACCATCACCGTTAGTGTTCAATAATTCTCTCCAACTATCGGGAAAGTTTTGCCTGTTACATTTTACGAATGGCATCCCAGGTGGGAAAACCATCTCCCCTCTCACTCCAATCTTTAGAGCTAGAACAGCTCTATTCTAGAGAGTACTCACCAGCTTAGGAAGCGTGTTTTGAGACAGGCTTTTTGGTCGGGCAGAGCACACAACCATCCCCCTTCCCGTCCCTCTACCTAGTGGCGGGAAACAGCTGGGAAAGGCATGAGAAGTAAAACCCCCCTCTGGATGTTGTGCAGGACAAGTCACGCACTCAGCGATAAAAGGCTCAACGTGCAGCACAAGGCCCAAAATGCAAACCCCCTGGTGACTTCTACATAAGTAGGAGTGACTATTCTGGGAATATCTGAAAAGGCAACAAATCAACATTCAAACCACAACTCACTGTGAATGTTTTTCTGACCAGGGACAGTACTTGGCAAGTATTTGGTCCTGATGTCGACTTGTTGCACTATCACACTGACTGTTACTGTATTACAGCAGATACTGCGCATACAGAAACGCTGCTCTGCCAAAGAGCCTGCAGTCCAAACACGTAAGACCAAGACCATATTAATAACAATAATAACCTCTCCTTTCATTTTGCAGATTAGAAAACAGAAGCTCCAAGATGTAAACTAATTCATGAAACCCAAAGGGAAAATTGCTTTTCTTCTTATGCAGAGAAGGCAGGTATCACCAAACCCTTCCCATACCACAGTAAACAAGTAAAGATCTCTTGGGAAGAGAAAGAAAATATCCATGCTACCTCTGCCCATGACAGCCAACACCTGCCTAGCTTGAGTGCAACTCCCCCCAAAACGTTCAAATATTGTTCAAATGAAAGTATGACTCATGTCACAGTAAAATAGCAGTTTCACCTGGAAATAGAAGTTTCACCTGGGATCCACTCAGCTGTTTTTGAGGACATGGCCTGTGTAGAAAAGCACACATAGCCACAAATTCAAACCAGAAACTTTGATTTTGCTGTAACCAGGACACTGTTATACCCCCATTTTATCACACGGGTCCTTCTGATTACAGATCCATTTGGCAGTTTTCCCATCGGTTCCAGCTGTGTCATACAGCACAGCAGGTGCTTGAACACAGATCTCCCAACCACAGTAAGATGCTTTAAAAGTAGCCTCAGTTTCCTCTTTCTCTCCCTTTTAAAACACAGTTTTATAAGCAATTTGCAAGTACTTGTAAGTACTTGAAAAGACGAGCTACCACCTGATTTTCCCCATTGATTTTGAACATGTATAAATGATAGCAGCAACTTTGTAAAATCCCATGCTCAAAGACATGTCCTGGAAGACGATGCTTAGAGCCTGTACACAGATAATGACTCTAAATAATGGCTTAAAATAGGAACAAACAAAATCAATGGACCCTAATAAATAAGACCACTTGTTCACAGGGAAACACCTCAGCTATCACTAAAACATTCCTGTGACTGGAAGCCTTTCCATATGCTGCATTTTGCATCAAAATACTCTAAAAATATATATGCTGAGCACTGCTTAACAGCTACTTTCTCTGTCAAGATACGGATCTGTTAAGCTGGATATATTGGGAAAACTGGAAAACTAAAATTTATATTTTGCTTTGTACTAAGAGCAGGGTTAAAAGGGTGGCACAACCAGCCCAGCCATTAGGAGCTCCGTTTTGTGCCTTAGTACTTGCTGATGTGTGACTGTTACACCTTGTGCGCCAAAAAGGCAATCTGAAATTTACTTCCAAGACACAAATTCTATATGAAAGCAAAGTTTGAAAAATCAGACATCAGTAGATTCACAGGACCAAGTCTCTTACAGACTTCAAAACGCCGTGGACACCTCCCAAGGCCTTTTGTATCTGCTTTGGATCTGGGCAGCTGGAGTGACCGACAAGTCTGACCAGGTGATTTCCACCTGGGATTTCTAGGATGGAGATGTTCAAAGAAAACCTGCCTTTGCTCCAGGACACTCTCTTCCCTGTGGGAATTCCCTCAACCCAGCACTGTATTTTTGGGCAGCTACAAGCTGCACGCTGCCGTGGAAGGAGAGGGGACACAGTACACCCACTGCTAGATAAAAGACTGTACAGATTGCATAAACAGCAATTTATGCAAATCTGAATACACATAATTGCTTTTTAAGCTAACAGCATGATCAAGACAAGTGTGCGTCTCACAGCTCCATCCAGGAATTAGCCTCTCAAACTGTGGGTCAGCTCTGCCCTGGGGCCAATATTTGCCGAAGCTATTTCTTGCCATTTCCCCCCTCCTTGGCAAATGCTTAATGGAAAAAAATAATCACTTCCACTTCTGTAAATTTCCATTTATATGATTTATCTGTGTCACAACCTGCCATCAGCGGTTCAGCATAAATTAACTCATAAGCAAGAGCCACCCTAAGAGAAAATTCACAGGAAAACTCGAATGAGCTCCCATTACTGACATGGTTAAGTCTCTGAGAGATGGGCCAAGGCCTGCAACCAGCTCCCAGAAAGGCAGAGGACGCGATGCGGGGGGTTACGGCGAGCTGTGATAGCTCAGGTACCTTCCAAATCTCCTCTGCAGCGGATGGGGATGGCAGCGGCTCCTGTCCCTGCCCCAAGCAGGGCGATGGGAAGAGCCCAGCCTCCCTCCCCGCTGCAAGCCAGGCACCAAAGCAGCTCCTACTCCTGCCATTATTCTAGGGAAAAAAAAAAAAAAAAAAAAAAGCCCTCAAAACACCAGACTTTCTTCCTGAAATGCACGCAACGTTATCAGGCAGGGACTTTGTGTGGGACCACTTTTGATTATCTTGGCATTTGCCACGCTTGGAAATGCAAAGGCTTAGTTTGCCTTCTTCCTGCTCCTGGAAGATAAAGATGTTTTTATAATGGAAAAATCGCAACATACAGTAAAAAGAAGAGGTGATGGAATGTGTGTTTGTGTCAAAAGCATCGCCAATCTCCCTCTAGACCTCAATATCGAGCAAGGAGTTTTCAATCGCTTTAAAAAGCCCGATTGACTCATCTAACAAAATAAATATTAAAAAGAAAACTGGTTTTGCTTTTTCACTTAAGTTGAAAGCCAAGATGATATTTAGTTCTTCAGTTACTCTATCCAGTGCCTTGTCTCCCTTCCAAGAGCAAGCGCTGCAGTCTCCTGTGACCATGGCACCACCGGGGCTTCAAACACTAGCCCCCATCACCAGCATTTTGCCCCCACACAGCTTGTCTAGTCTTAGTTCTGCAATACATTCTAATACATTTTTATAAATATATTTTTATAAACGTGTTTGGACTGCAGCTACTTACACAATGAGCAGTGAAAAATACAGATTTTCTACCTAGCTGTTTGGTGTAAAAATGCTCTAACAGGCAAATGCAGCATGTATGTAGTTTGTTAAATTAATAAAAAAAGAAAAGAAACAACCCCCACCACACAAGACACTGCACAAGTTAAACCTTTCATCACCAACTTTTTCTAGGCCAAAACTATATATGCAGAGTCATTTCTATTAGAATCCCTAAGAACAAAAATAACGCAAAGAATATTCCAATCTTTGAGGTGCAATTACTCAAGCCCTTCGAAAAACAGCTTGGAAAACACTGAAAATTTTAACGCGTACAAAGCGCCTGAGCTGTAAGAAGTTTATCTTCGGCTCATCCACATGAACTCTCTCATGTTTCAGTCCCTGGAAAGGCCGACATGCAGGACGGATTGGCGAGGTTTCTGTAGAGCCCACAGTTTAATTCATCTCCCTCCAGCAGACATCTCACGCCAGGAGCATTTTGCTGCCGCTCCTTGGGAGGCGGCGGCGGCTCCCGCGCAACGTTATTAACTTGGAAACTGTCGGCAGCGTGGACATTCGCAGTGTTATTACACCTCTCCAGCCGCAGGGGAAATCTGTGCTCTCACCAAAACAAAAAGCTCTCGGAAAAGTATTAATTTCTAGGGATTGAATAAACTCTCATGTTTCATTCACAGCAGCAGCTCTGGCATATAAAGCAGACTCAGGTGCACGCTTAGGCTGCGCGTTACCCATGTGCTGCGCTGCATGGCTTGTCCAGCCCTAACAAGCACGACTCTCTGCACTGCCTTTTTCTGTTATTACTGAGTCCATCGTGAGCCTTACGCCCTTCCTCTGAAAGGCACGGGAATACATCATAATCCGAGGGTTGATTTTTCCGAGGAGAAGTCTGCGAGGCTGCAATGCAAATGCGTCCTGAATAAATATTTGTGGGGAGACAAGAGCTGAGGGAAGGCCCTGATTGCTCCCTCTCCTTGATTTTCAGAGTTCCCATGTTAAAACACGACCCAGTTTAAATTAGTAATATTGTCAGGAAGCTGTAACCTGAAGTCATGAAGAATAAACTGAAGAAATTCTGGTTTGGACATGACTTCCTTCCTCACTTCTGCAGGTAGCACTTACAGCAGGCTGGTACACCTACCCACCCAAATCCACTCTGACCTATTCCACATCATCTCCAGTAAAAGTTAATACTTATTTTTTGGGTCTTGTCCTATCAGGGGCAAGCAGAGACCCCTGAGAGTTATCAAGCGACCCTCTCCTCACTTCCCGAGGTCTTCCCACAGCGCATTTTCCATTCCCAAGCAACCCAGCTGCTTCCTACCTTTGCTCTGAAATTCTTTGGTCACAGTAGCTTTTGGGCTAGAAGGACACAATTATTTCCACTGGCAGGTCCCAAATTATGGTTTCCAAAGCCACAGGGAGAGCTCTGCAGCAGACTTTGCTTTAAGGTTTCAACCACAAGCTCGAGACCAATTGAGGATTAAGGTAGTCGCCTGCAGTGCAAAAAGTTTGGGAACTGAGTAGCTTGAAGAAGAGAAAAAAAAGAAGCTCATCCTTCTCTTGCATTAATCTCTTCAACCCCACGTGTGACTCTCACCACTGCTCAGTGAAATCACAGCCCTCTCCAACTCCTTCACTGGCCCTGTGATCGATGGGGTGCAGCTCACCCATAAAAGGCTGAAAAAAACATAGCAACTACTGAAGCTGGCTACAATAGTCATGATGGAAATAGCAAGACCAACTTGTGCTGCCCTGTGGACCATTTCCTTCCTTCCTTCCTTCCTTCCTTCCTTCCTTCCTTCCTTCCTTCCTTCCTTCCTTCCTTCCTTCCTTCCTTCCTTCCTTCCTTCCTTCCTTC
>PTEX01000037.1:193149-208232 GCA_003342815.1 Eudromia elegans
TCCTTCCTTCCTTCCTTCCTTCCTTCCTTCCTTCCTTCCTTCCTTCCTTCCTTCCTTCCTTCCTTCCTTTAATAAATAAATAAAAATTAAAAGAAAAGAAAACAAAAAACAACCAATTCTGGCAAGTTTGAATGAAAAGCTTCCTTCCAATGAGCTAGGAGAACCATAAAAAAGGTCATTATTTCCCCCCCACACACATATGTTATCAGCACCTCTCTGCCTGATGCTGTTCAGTGAGCTGAAGCAAGCCTTAGTATAGGGCTCTTATTTCTTGAGGGGCAATTCCAGCATTTCAGTGAACGCTGACTTAGACATAATACTGCTCCTTGCCTGAAATTGCACCCCGTGGACCCTTGACCATCTCTAATCTCCATTTGAGTTTGGAAGGTCACAGCAAGGCTCTTGAAAAAGTCACAGCTGATTCGCCCTCTTTACACTGGGAAGGGAAGGACAGGCAAATCTGCAGGATCAATCTCATTCATTACGCTGGAGAGAGAGATATTGAAGGCAAAAACTTCCATACAGCTTTTACCTTGAAAAAATCTGGAGTTACAAAAGTGCCCCTGGTGAGCCTGGTTAGAGCTCCAAGAGATTTCAGCGGTATCCAGCTAGTTATAAATTAAGCAGGAAAAGAGCTGCTTTGTTCTCGCTTTCAGGCATCACAACAACGACATTTAGAAGGGCACAATTAAGCAAGCACTCAGCTATCAGGATATGCCAATACCGACGCTTTGCACTTGACCTTCATTCTGCAGTTTTCACCCTTGGGAAGGAGCATTAAATGCTATTTACATAATAACAGTATTTCCCGGATACATCTAAATGTATGTTTTGCCTCATGCTCCATCAAGATGCATCCAAATTACATAGGGAGGTAAAGGTCGGGTCAAGGATGTCTCCAGATTCTTCTATAGAAGGAAAAAAATATATATCATATCTTTGAGGGATGGAGGAAGCTAATTCTCACTATCATGTTTTTCCTTTTTAAAAACATACACAATGAAAATGAAAACAATTAATCTATTACAGTCAACAATAGAAGAAAACATTTACTCAACTAACTTCTGGCAGTACTTTGAAAGTGGAATTAGAATTATTTAGCGGATATTTTGTATCATTCTCAAGGTTTTTTATAAAAGTAATGCACATTGAGGTTGATCTCCAGCTGCATTGGATAGCACTAAAGAATAATCCAAAAAGCAGGATTTTTTTTTTGCTAATGCTACCAGCTTATGCAAAACACTTCCAGTTTTCAGCAAGTCTGCAGCCAAGGACAGGGGGGAAGGACTGCTGGGGATGGGAGGCATTTGACAGCACCGCTGCTTGTGGGGAACCCCTGTGCCAAGTGGCAAAGGCAGCAAAAAGAAATCAGAGAAAGAGGTAGGCGCGTGCACACACACACAGACACGTGCAGAGGGGGTGGAAACCAGCCCAGCCACATCAACAGCGGGGTTCCTGCCTGCACTTCCAGCAGAGAACAGAGCGGGCCTTTCATTTTGGTTCTTGAAAGGCAATCCCCGCAGCGTGCAGAGCGCTCTGCAAAGAGCGGCCCACGCTCTGAGTTCAGCCGCATGCAGAAGGGCAAGGCTCCCTCCACCTCCCTCAGCATTTTTCCATTCTGTCTTTTATTCCCTGGTATCATCACTACACATGCCTATTAATTTCTCTTTTCACATGACAAACGCACACGTTCGCTTTCAAGCCTGAGGTTCACCATCCATACTTGCTTTAAGTGACTGCCCATCCTCTTTTTCCTCTCCAGGTCTGACATCTGAGACACTGCTTGAACCAGACCTCTGGAGAAGCTGGGGAGTTCTGCATCTTCTCTTGTATTGGTTAAAACACACCCAATTCTGAGCTTTGGTGCCCATGTCAGTCTTATGGAGCTCCCTTTTTTTACCCAGGGCTTGCTTTAATAATTTTGAGGTCAGCATCCCAGAAGGTATTTCAGAACCCCTATCATCAGAATAGCACCCAGGGGGACTTTGGGGAAGCTCTGAAACCCTGGGCAACTCCCTGGACATCCAGACAAAACCAGAGCCTGAGTTGTTCAGTCTCTCAGGTACCTGGTATCGCAGCGGCTGCAGCACACACCTTCCCGCTCCCAAATACCACAAGGGCCAGATTTGTAACCACCCTCGACATGTAAGAAAGAGCAACAGGAAGGCTAAACCTCAAAGCGTGCCCAGCACAAACGTCCCATTCCCAAAATTCTGGGAATTTGTGTTATTACAGAAAACGCTGAAGTTTTAGTCCTCCTCAAGTTGGACTGAAGATGGTTTGTCTATTTCCACTCAGTTCCAGCACAAAACTCTGGCCTTCTAGCAGGAATAAGTGATTGCTTTAAGCAAAATACATGCTAGCACACAAGAAAAAGAAATTCTCCTTGAAATGCAAAATGCTGCTGAAAGGAGAAAAAGAAAGTAGACTATTTTCTGCAAGATGCATTACTTCATGCTGGCATTTTTTGCAAAAGACAGGATTAGTTTCATGCTGTCTTGCAGCATGATCAAGGGCAATGTAAGGATGCTAATTAAGGGAATTCTATTGCTAGCTGTCACAAGTGATAAATACGATGCATAATTAAACAAGTGGCACCTAGACTGCCTGGAGGGAACAATTATTGTTTTCAGTAGGCCAGACTCATTTCTCTCCCATTTTTTCCCATTACATTATTGCCTCTCACAAAGCCAAAGAACCCAGGAGCTCTGCAGAAGCTCCTGCCAGGGCAGCAGCAGAGATGCTGCCCCGGCGGGGCGGGAAGCGCGAGCCGCGGCGCAGGGCCCACCTTGGGAGTACAGCAGGATCTGCATCTCCAGGAGAACGCAGGTGAAAACCTGCACGAGGTTCTCCAAGCCCAGCAGCTCGAAGACCTCCCGCAGCGGGTAGTCAGACAGCGGGAGCTCGTTGGGACCGGGTCTCTGGCAAACGATGGGCTCGTAAACGCCGTAAAACTTGAGCGACCTGCCCGGCGGTGGCAGGGGCACCTCGTACAGGATGTTGTGGATGTAGCTCTCCAGGGGCAGAGGCGGCGGCTGCTGGGACGTCACGGCCTTGTAGAGCTGTATGAGGAACTTCTTGCAGGCTTGCATGAAGGGCAGCGGAGTGATGAGGCATATGCATTTGGATACGTACAGCATGTCCCTGCTAATGTCATAGGAGTTGTACCGCTGGAGCTTGGCGAGGGAGGTGGCGTCGCCCTCGTCGCTGCTGCTGGCCAGCGAGTCCATGCTGCAGGAGGACGAGGCGCAGACGCTGCTGTACTGCTCGGCGTTGTGCATCTGGTAGAGCGTCTGCATGGCCGTGCAGATCTGCTTGCTCGTGACCTCCTCGTAGAAAGTGAGCACGAAGCCGTACGTGCGAGAGCCGTCCTCCCGCGTGATGATGAAGGAGTGGAGCTGCGGGTCCCTGTTGTCCGCCTGCGTGCGGAAGGACAGCCCTTTGGGCATGCACAGCTAAGGGAAGAGCAGGAGAGAGGAAGTCAACCCAGCAACAACTTTATCATCATAGTTTTTATCTATGTTCCTTCCTGCTGCAACAACAAGTTATTTAACATTGTTAATCACAGTCCCCCCTCCTGAAAATAAGCCCAAGAACGAACAGCCTGGAACCAGCACTACTAAAAAGAAGACAGTGTCATGGTTAGGAAATAAAACCCTGTGAACTTACCTTTATTGCTTTGTAAAACTGTTTGCAATACCAGATCGGCTCTGCTTCATTTACTTAAGCTCATATAAAAACATTCACCTTCTTTTCTCAGCAGCACATACTGTGCTCACTGTACTCTAAACTCAGCGTGTCAAGGGAGCATCTTACAGCACTGACTTCAAATTACATGCAGTTCTTGAAATGATTGCTCAATCATCCCTAATTTTCTGAAAAGAAAATAAAACAACTGACAAGCAGCTATTACCTTTACTTTCTTTCTTAAGTGTTATAAAATCGCTTAGATCAGCAAGCGAAAGACTAGAATCCATGCACGCTTAGCTTTTGATTTACCAGTCAGCAAAACATTCTGCAGTAATTCTATGACATTGAAGTATTTCTCTGAAACATACCCCTAGGGATAATTTGAGGCATTTTTCCAGACATTCCTCAGGAATTCTATCAGCTGTGTAATACAAAATAACTAACATCCCGCAAAACATGTTTGGATATGTGTCAGCATGAAACTCATCACGTTCTGAATGAACCAGTACAGCTCTAATCCGAGCATTAAAGCATCCGTCTGAAGCAAAGAGGAGGGAGAAAAAAAAAAAAAAAAACCAAAATATGAAGGTGTCAGAAGGTGTCAGGACAACTGGAGAAAGAAAAAAGTTACAGCCTGATCTGTCCTCTTTGGTAGTTCTTAAGTTTAGTTTCTTCTTTTCCAAACAATTGGGAGGATAAAATCTATAATCCCTTTTCAGTTGGTTCCTGTATACCACATAGCAGACTTTTTTTTTCCCGGTAACTAGGATATGATTCCTCCAGACTCATGCATGTAGGGGAGTGAACAGGATATGCTTGATGGAAAGCTTTGATTGTAGTACTTACATGCCTGCCTTATTCTTGAGAAAAAAAGAAAAACTGGAATTATAAATGTTTTGGCACATCAGTTTCTGCAGACTTTTCCGATAGATTTGGCTGGAATGAACTGTGTGGGATGGAAGCCGTTCCTCTTTTTAGAAGACATATGTTATCCAATTATTAACCAGATATCTGTTTGATGTAAGAGCCCACAAATACTTGTGCTCTGTTAGCTCTGCAAAGACAGGAATGGAGATGGAAAGGACTCTTCTTGCCTCGATGTGCAGTCTAATCAAACTCTTCCAGACTGTCGGTCAATTTGATCATATGTGATTTCAGGCTTATAGCAATGCTCCTGTTCCTGTGATAATATAGATGAGGATAGATGTATTAAGTTTGGGTGGAAAATAGGTTGGGGGGGTGGGAAGGAGCAAAATACACTTCCAAAACATCCCAAAGTCTCTCAATTTTGAAAAAAACAATCCTGCTAAATGTAGTTTGTCTTCATAATTTTTCTTTTTAGCAGAATAACTACATRAGTAGTTAGAAGCACATAAGCAACAAGCAGAAGGCTGTATAATGCTAGATTAGTTGTTTTAGCTAGAGAGAAGGCCAATGTGGTGATTAGTGCCAGACAATACTTGACATTGCTTTGAAATATGTTTGCGATGAGGTGTTGTGAAAGTACTTGGTGACTCTTACTGTCATGTGCAGCTGGATGATTTCATATAAAGCCAATTTTAAATAAAATGTRACACTTTGTGAAGAAGGGTGTAGGAGAAAGTCAGATGTTGCATGAGATAGCCTGGATTAGGTTTTTTGTTTGTTTGTTTGTTTGTTTCCGTAATAGGSCTTACAAAGTAACTATGTATGTTCATATGTATGTTTGGTACTTACATAACTATTTTGGTCTGTGAGGGCATAAAGTCCTTAATAGGCTGAAAAAGTAGAGTTTCCAGCAAATGCAATATATCCATATACATTTGTGGTTTATTAATTGCAGTAAGTTGTGTGTGTAGAATATAATGTTTTCAAAATAAACATAGATGGCAGCAAAATTTCAGTGCAGGCAGCATATAAAAAAGATATTTTTGCAGCATGGAATGACAGCAATTATCTTAGTTATCATTTGTCTTAGAATGCCGGGTTTAGAATCTTAAAGTATAGAATAAGGAGATTATTATTATTATCATCTTGGTGCAGAAGGTATCCACAGAAAGTGAATAAAACCGATCAAGAAACTGGAAGAAGTGACTTTTAAAGAAATAGTGAACTAACGRGTTATGCAGATTTGGTTGGGCCACTGGATAATTTGCAAAAGCTTTGAATGTTTTAGCAGTAAATAAAAAAAAAAAAGAGTGCTTTAATAGGTTACTAGCATGAAACTGAAAAAAGAAAGATCTGGGAAGAAAATCACATATACTTTAATGAGTTATTGTGATAGGTAAATAATGGGAAATATGTAAGAATTTTAAAATAATATAATTGAAAATCGTACAAAASTTGTGATCTGTTTAAACTTATATTTGTTACTAGATGCCTAGAAAGTGATCCCGTTAGCAGCAGCCTGCTGTATTGACTTCTGCAGGAATTAAAGCTATTCTAGATGATTTATCAGTCATCTGTTTTTATCTCTATTTATTAGTGGAACTTATTTGTTACACCAGGTCACTGGTTTTATRTAAAGCACTCATATGAACCGTAATCTGAGCACAATTTGGATGATTAGCTGAATCATGAATTTAATTACCATATGTTATAATATGTAGCCCCTTGTTAATATAGATTAATGATATTCTCTTTTTTTTATAGCATGACTTCGCACACAAGATTGGTGACATAACAGTGGTATAAACATGAAGAAACAGGCATGATTTTTTGCATGACTTTCAAGTATGGTGAAACTGAAGTTCATTTTGAAATGAAGTGCTTTTTTATATTTAACTTCACTTTAGACTGAAGATTTTAAAGTAGACTATTCAGTTTAGTAAGTACAGATTGTTTTTCCTTCTTAGTATTTTTTAATGCAAAAATTGCAATGTGACTACCAACACTTTTCTTACTAGTTCTCTATTTTGAAAAGCACACACCATCACCTGCTCTCTCCCTCAACCCCTCCTTGCCCCCAAAATAAATTCAAAACTCAGGTTATAGAAATACAGCTTTAAGCAGTGGGGCACTGAAGAGATTGTCATCTTAAGTAGATAGCTGTCTTTTTACTGACAAATTTTTGGTTCAGCTGATTTAATAGAAAGTGTGTTTTCTACTTAGTGCTGTAGTGCTTTTAATAATGTGCCTGAAGGAAATGAAGTCTTACAAGCTATGAAGTGCACTGTGTTTTAAGACTGTATATATTTTATAATACTTAATAAAAATTACTTGAACTTTACACTTAACTCCTTTAGCATAATCTGTTCATACTGGTGTTGCAGTAATTAATGTCTGTCCACAGCCTCGTTGTTTCTCTATCTCACCTTATTTAACAGGATTTGGGGAAAGAAGAGCACATTTTTTAACACAGAGCAGTTATACATTACCGGTCTTCATTGTCTTTATGCCATGAAGAACTTGGGTATTGATTTCACAATGAAAATATTAATCTATGCAACTATGCAAGGATGAGATAACTGTAGGCTATCTCTTGGATGGGAGCTAAATATATGACTTTATCATGCAAGTCGTGGCTAAGAGAAAAGCAGTGGAAATCTAATACCCCAATGATATTCAAGCATTTTAGATAGCTCGTTGTTACCTATCACAGTCCARATAAGAGCAATCTAAAGGATATTCTAACATGTAAGAGCTAATGACAAAGATAGGCAAACTTTTATCAAATAYGTATTTCTGTGCTCTTAAGAAACACTAGATGTATATGCACATGCTGTGTGCATTTTGTTTTTTGTCTATTATACATAGACACTAATTTAAAACTTAATCCCTGCTATAGAAGGCTGCCATATAATTTATTGATGAAGCTGCTGGCTTTAATATTGAAAACCTGGATTRCTTAATGGAGTATTTTTGTTTCTGTCTTTGAGGCGTACATTTTAATTCTAGAATAAACTGACAGCTGGAGGCTTTTGACCAAAAGATCCATTTTAGTTAGATAACAACAGTTCTGTGACTACACATGAAGGAAGTAATATCTTCATAAGAAAAAGGAAAGAGGGAGAGTTTTGAAACGYCATGGGATTAAATTGCCAAAGTCTATTAAAACCATACCAAATCTAATTTAATTTCAATATCGTAATTGYGGAAAAGATACTTTGCCTTTAAGAAATACTCTCTTTTATGCCCAAACACTGCATTCCTCATTCTCTCTCTTTTCCTYATGCTGCCTAAACTTGTCTGTGAAGAAAACTGGCAAGAAATTAATYAAGGTAAAATTCCACTGGGATTAGYGTGAAAGTTACCAGGTCAAGAAGCAGCAGCTGCCTGGTTAGTGTATGTTCCATARTATTTTCTCTTTTATAGACAGAGCTTCTCTTTCCTTGTTTCAGTGTTCTCCACCTAYGATGAATAGGTTCCCCCTCCTTCCCTGCCCCGCAGTGAACACCATCATCTCAGTGCTTGCTTTACTGCTGTTTCAGGAGCAGGATGAGAGTTGGAGTTACTATGGGAGTTTATAGTGCTTTTTAAAAAATGACATTTGTAAGAGAACTCAGGAAAAATTTGCWATGATCGACTTACCAAAGTGTGTTCTTGAAGAAATGCATTAACAAAAATATTTTTGAGGTCAAATTAACTTTTAATGTGTTTATGCTTTAAGTAAAGAACAAGTATGTAACATACTGTCAATGAAGGTAAGCGTGTGTGAGTTTTGCAATGAAAATTTGCATTTCTTTTTTCTTCAAGGAGGCTAGTAACTACTAGTTTCAACTGGTTTGTCATTTCTCTAATGAGCTGCTTGGCTGGCCCAGATCATGGTACAGCTGTTCTTACCAGATTTTCACGTAGCCATACAGAGTGTTTCACAAGGTAATGGAAATTGACCATTTAGTCTATAAATCTGGCCCAATAAGATGGTCAAGTAAATGTTGTTAATTTTATGTTACAGTGGGAGAACAAGGGTAGAAAGATTTGAAATTTGTCTCATCTCAAACAAAAAATTCAAAATCTCTATCTARCTCCATATTCTGTTTTCTGTCTTCCTGTTCATGCTCAGAAGATGCAATAATGATTCTTGGAGATCATACCATCAGAGATTATTATGACAAGGTGGCTGTTTATTACTTATTTTAGATATCAGTAGTCATTTTTACTTTGTTATGGGTGAAATATTTAGCTCCTTATCTTAGATACAGAGTGGCTTTTGTAGCCAATGGGTGGAGAAAATACCCAGGCTTTCATGCCAACATTATTTTAAGAGAAGCAGTGGTACATTCCACATACTTTAAGTTCTTGTTAAGTCTTGCTTTTTACAGTAAAGTTCAAGCGGGTGCTTACTTGGTAACTATGYTCTTGTCCACACCCTTCTGTTTTGYTTTTGCAAAAACTGTTAGAGAAATCTGGAAAATGGCATTCTGCTCATCTCTTCTTGCATTTGCCAACATCTTCTGTGTGGTTACCAAGCTTTCTAGTCATGTAAACTTTTAGGTTTCATGTACAGACTTTGGAAAAGGTGTCTATTACCACAGTTGCTAATATGAGTCCAAACTGCRTAGATGGTGACTCACACACTGTCTTTGACCGTCTTTGATTTGGAGTGAGCCAAATAGTTGACTGTGGTCTAGGGTTGGTTCAGCTTCAAACTTCACCCTAAAGGCAATATGGCTGCAAATGACTCAAAATTGAAATGTTATGCTWGTGTAAGGCTTTTTCACGTGACTACAACTGTAACTATGCCTGAATTTATATCATTCTAATTATTTGCATAACATAAAGACAAAAAACCCCTCTAATCCTGGTTATGTTTGTATGTACATTTTAAGTAGCAGAAATTCAGCACACTGCACACTTTCTTGATCTTGGCTTTTCGTTCCTGCCCTCTTGACCTACCTCCTGTCCTTTGTCAGCACAAGCTTTGGTGTAGCTGCCATGAACCACACAGGGACATGATGTGGTTTTAAATTACTTATGTTTGATGTAGGGTTTGGTTTTAATCTGTTCATCATTCCAGCCTCCAGGCAATTGCCACCAATATTTGTGCTGGCAAATGGGGAAGGAGACACTGTGAAAGTGGGAACCAGAATCAAAGTACAAAAGAAAGGCAAGACAACTTCTTTCAACATTAGGGCTAAAAATGCTCAAGGCACTACAGTGTAAGCATGTTTTTCTTGTGCTGACTTAGTGTTATAAAACAGTACTGGTCAGTTGGGCTAATTTCACTGCTTAGTATTAAGAAAAGCTTAAGGTTTAATTCAAGCTCTTAACCTTGTCTCCATTTCATCTTTCTCTAATATCTACAATGCAGATGTCAACATCTAGGCTTGTTGATTAGTGTCTCTCAGTAGTCAGTGAAGAAACAGCAACTTATGCAAGACATGACTCTTCTGACAATTTACAGCATAGTTCATCTCATATAGACCTCTGTCTTAAGTTCTCTCCTGTGGCTATGAAGAAGCCTGGTCTGCAAGGTCAAATTAAGGTATTCACCTTGAGAAGACTGYGATAAATCCCCCTTTGCTTTTAACTACTGGAAAATATTGTAGCACAAAATTCACTGTAGAAATGCACATGTTAGAAACAGACACCTAACATGAGCAGTAGTTGATTCAAAAAATAATGCYCTGCTCCCTTCCACAACATTGAAGTTCCACCTAATGCTCAATAATCTGTGGCTCAGTTTGGATTATATTCTTGTTTCCAAAAGTTATTTMATTTTGTGCAGTGTAATGAAAGATTTGTAATGCTACTCTAATGAATCAGTGAATTAATTTATGTGATTTCACCTCCTTTTTAAATTCCTTTAAGWATAACAATCCTCATTATGCAAATATGGGGAGAAAATAATAATAATAATAATGATAATTATAATAATGATTAAAATGATGATAATAATAATAATAATAGACCAAATTATAAACCATTGCTTTTCTTGCCAAAGTTTTTCTTGATTGTTGGGTGTGTGTTTGATGTGTTTCCATTTGGTCTGGTAGTTCACACACAACTGCTTTGTAATATTCCTTTTAATGCTATTTGGGCAGTTGGTTGACATGGATGGAGGTATTGGAGGTAGCCTATAGTTTTCTTAGGAAAAGTAGACCTTAACATTAATAAAATGGAATAAAACATTCATCTGTAGCTCCGGCATACAACAGAAGAGTGGTACTCAGGGAAAAACAACATTTAATTTCACAAATGTTGAACTTCATGAGGTTTCTTGTTAGCCCATTTCTCCAACCAAAGGGAAGTGCCAAGTCCTGTATCTGGAGAGGAATAATCTCATGTACCAGTACTGTCTGGAAAGCAGCTTTGTGGAAAAGACTCTGGGACACTAATTTGCCAGCAACGCACTCTTGCTGCAAAGAAAGTCAGCAGTGYCCCAGGGAACATTAGGAATCCCACAAGAAAGACATAAACTGTGTCAAAAGAGACAATTATTACATTAATATCYTAAAACAGACAAGCAGAAAAACCCTAATGGCATATGATAAAGTCCAGTCCCCTCTGATGCTGGAAGGGAAGGACATGCCAYTGGAGTCATCACTGAGGGCAAGTGGGCATCACCTCCAGGCTTTTCCATCGTGGTTGGTTGGCGAAGTTCATTCCATGTCAAATGGAAGGTGCTGTATAGTACAGTCCTGAAAGTCAAGTGACAGCACAGCACAGTACCAAACTGCACCTATTCAGGTCATTTTGTTGTGAGAATAGCAGCTAGTAGGGTACAGTAGKGCTAAACAGGACCACTTCATGTTCACCCCTCACTCTCTGTTCCTTTCTGCCTTGGTGAGAGCTCAGCTGGAGTGGGGTAGCCAGCTCTGGGCTGCTGTGTACCAAAAAGTGTACGTGGGGAGGAGGGGAAGTAGACYTGGGAGACCTGGGACCCTTTAGCCTGGAAAAAAGGAGGCTCAGGGGGGTCTTATTAACATATATAAATACCTGATTCTGATTGGAGGAGGAGTTTAAAAAGAATAAAAGAGAGAGTCGAGCTCTTCTTAGAGATAAGCATAACCAATGGCAGAACAAGAGGCAAATGAACACAAATGGAAATACAAAAAAAAATTCCAACTTAAACTGGAAAAGAAAAGGCCCTTTTTTTTTGATGATGATGATGATGAGGAGGAGGATCATTGAACATGAACTGGCTGCCCAGAGAGATTGTCTCTCTCTATCCTTGGACATATTTGCAAGCTGATGGGATGTGATTTTGGGCCGTTTGCTGTAGCTGACTGTGCCGTTTGCAAGAGAGGCTTGGACTGGACRATGGGCAAGAGGTGCCTTCCAACGCCAACTATTCTGTAATTAGAGGAAAACATGCACGTACACAAATTCTCTCAGCTACCACGTCAGTTTGAAGATGCTGGGAGACTGCAGGCACCTCGAGTTTTGACCCTGCTGTTTCCAGGAAGCCTTAAGCCCSCCTCACGTTCTCAGAACCCACCGAGTCTCCGTGAGAGGCAGAGCTTGCGCTGCTCCCGCACGTTTGAAATGTTACAAGTGCATGTGTGTTCTCAGGATATCCTGCTGCACTCAACGTGAGCAAAATACATTGACAGAAGTTGCCACTTTTCTTTTATGCTCAAAGGAGGAGGTGGTTGATAATCTGATGTTTAAAACTATGAGCTTGCAAAGATGTATGCAGTTATTTTAAGTGACTGAAGTAATTCCAAGTTAAATCTCTCCCTAAGGCATCTTGTAAAACAGATCCATGTGGACAAATCATCCTTAGCTTCAAAGACAGCGTAGATGTGATACTGGCAGTGTGTTTCTCTGTATTATTTCCAAGATATAAATGGATACAAGGGAAAAAGAGGAATTACTTACTCCAAACCCTAGAAATGTCTGGAAGATAAAAGGAGAAATCATTAATTTAAAACAGTATCTTTTACTACATTGTGGTAGTGTGTTAAACAAGGCTGCTTGTGTAAATTCACAGACCAAGGCACAGCTTACTAGTGTTTAAGATGAATATCTGAGTTTTTAGTGTTCTTCGTTCCAGCTTATATTGTCTCAGATGTCTTCTGTTGCTTATAAGGAAATGTAATATGTTAAGAATATAAAGTAATTTATTTTGAACATAATACATGTTACATGAATGTTCAGCTGATACTGAAGATGTAGAAATACTTGTAAAACACTGTATGTGCTGTATCCATTACAAATGAATCTCCAGTAACAGAGTAAATTACARTAATTAGAATTATTACAATCAGATCTGGGAAGCTTTGGCTGATGAAGAAGGAATAAAGGAAGTACTTTGCCTTCTGTGGTAACACAATACCATGTTACATTTTACCACTTTTGATTATCCAACATGCCAGTGTCATTTCTCTTCATCCTTGAGACTGAARCAAGAAYGTGTTGCCCATGCAGAAACATCACTGTTCCTTTCACATTTGTCTTTCACCTTTGACCATTTTTCTGTGCAGCCTTCTTAATAGTAACCAAACTTTTCCAAAGGTTCTGCTAGTCYTGCTCATCTTAGAGAAAAGTAGGTGGAAAATCTGATAAATCTTAATCTGCACACATTGCTCTGAYATGGAAGCCAAGTGTATGTGACCATTGCAGCACTGATGGCTCTGGTCCTTGCTGCCCTTTGGCACGGCAGCCAAAGAGATAAAGTTTGAGAGCTCTTATACAGAACTRAAGTGGGTGACTTCCTTCTTCCCCACTTCTCTCCCAATCAAAATCTTATCCATTTAAAGGATCTTTGAGTTTCTAGGCAGTTCYTTGCCTTTGGCCTTTCAGCTAGACTATAGGGGCTGCGTGGAGCTGGGAGGCACTGGGAAGCTCCCTATTTCCCTAGGACAGAGTAGGTGCCTTATCTTGTTGCTCAGCATCTATTTTTTCCCTTTCTTGCAAGACTTTCTGTTCTTTTCTGAAAGCAAAAGCAGCCTTTTATCAGCTCCCAGGGTTGTTTTTCAATGACCAGTGTTTTGTTGTCAGTGAGGTGTCATGCAGAGAGCCCACCTCTACGTCAAATWATTATTATTTGTCTAAAGAATAATATAGCTCAAAGCAAACTGGTCATCCACAAGGAATCTGTGTGAGATTAGAAGGAAGGGTGAGGAGCCTTCCCTATGGTCTCTGAAGAATATATAAACATCTAAGTAAAAGAGAATTGAGCCTGACCTCTGACTGTCGGTGAGGCTGGCATCTGGTAGCTCAGTCCCTGCGTGCTATTTTGGATGCTCTGGTTAATCTAAGGTAATTTTACTATGGAAAAATGGAATCAAAGTGGACAGGCTCTAGACCTCTGCCAAGATTTGGACTTCTGCCCTTTTTTTCCTTAGCAATGCTTGCATACCCTGGGACCTGACAATCTCGGTTTCCTTCCAGCCTGTTCATCTTAAGCCTTGTAGAAATGCCAGGAACGGCAGAAAGGGAGTATGGAGAGTTCCCTGTATGGCAGGTCTGTGGAGCAGGGGGGCTATGACTGGGCTGGGAAGTTTTGGATACCCTCTGGGGCTAGATTGCACTGTACAAATGTGCTTATCTACATTTCACAGGCTCCTTGGCTCCTAACATGGCGAATGGTGAACTCGTGTTTTGTTTTGCCTTTTTTTTTTTYCTCCCCCAGTAGCAGGTGGTTCACATAGGATGGAGCACCAAGACACTGAACAGAAAGCATAAACTTTCAGGGACACATTTTCCATATTTTTAGGATGAACTCCACTAATTTATTTTGTTGAAGACCAAGAAAAACTGCTTTTTGCCCTAAATATTTAGCAAAATAAAAGACTCCCAATTTKTATATTATTCATGCTTTCCCAGCAATGTTAACATAACCTAACAATTGGCATGAATTCCAGCAATAAGCACAGTAGGAAATRCATTTTATGTTTGTGACTTGTTGTATCTTTTAGAGGTTTGATGTAAATTCATAGTGTATAACAAATTTTGCATTTGGAATACCTGTATTGAAGTGAACCTAACCTATATTGAAGTGAAAAGAAGCATCAAGCACAACATTTCTTAATAGAAAACCTTTGAAAGATCRTTCATTTGACTACATGTACCTAATTTGCAAATTAGGATACTGTGTTAACCTTAAATGGACACTATCCAAAAGTTTGCATGTTCCTCCTCATTAAAAAAAAGTCAATTAAAAAAGTAGAGCTAACACAATTGAAAATAAATGTTTCTTGAAATAGCTACTCTGTTTGGATTTCAGCTTTCATGTCAACCCAGGCATAACAACATGGTTCTGGTATATGAGTCCCAGAAAGTAAGATTTTCAAAGCAAAACCACAAATAAGAGAGAAGTCAAGGCATGATTTGTCTCAGAGGATACCACTACAGTTGGTTTTAGTTTGCCAATTTGACCCCTGTCTACACTGATAACAGAAAAATGCTAATGTTTATAAAATACTGCTTGAAAACTTTGGTGAAATGTATTTATGACTCTTCTCAGCTACAGACCTTCTCTACTGAAGATTTGTCATGTTTCTACTTTTTTTTTTTTTTCCCCC
>PTEX01000037.1:208249-254226 GCA_003342815.1 Eudromia elegans
AAAATGTTATAAAATTATTTCTGTAGCAGAGCAATTTTTTTTTTTCCCCCGTTGTAATATTTAATTGAATATGATGCAATAGCAACAAAATATACCGGTATTTGCTTTTATGCTGGCTGCTCATCTCACAGGCAGAAGGTGTTAAATAAAGAGCACAGGTGCTGGTTTGTGTAGTGGCCTTTCAGATGTGTCACTTCTTTATGAAATGAAGGTCATATGACAAATTGGTCTGGATTTGTCTCAGATGGAAAGTGATCTTAATTAGGACCACTTGTTAGCCACATAAATATTCAGATCCTGGTGCTACTTAGTAGAGACAGACAGACGATCCTGCCCCTATTTCTTACATTATTGCACAGCTGCTGATCTTGCAGCGTTGTACCTGCATACTTCYTGTCCTGGCAGGTTCTCCTGGGAARCAACCACCACGGGAGTGAAATCGCCCCTCCTGCTCCCTCTTTGCCTTGCCACTTCTCTCCTCCTGTCCTTTTATCTTTCTTAGCTTTCACTGTTAGAATCTCTGTCATAAACTGCAGAACATGCAAAGGGAAATGTGCCTGTAAACCTGTCTTAACAGCCTTTTTTTTTTTCCTCCATCAAATATCCATTTTATTTCTTCTATAAGTCTTATCAGGGCACAGCTGTGAATGGAGTAGGTCTTGAATCAAAGGGAGATGGGAATAGAAAGGCACTAAATTCTCGTCTGAACTCGATGTTGATTTTTGTTTTTCATTTAATTTSATCAAGTGGAATTAAATAACAAAGAAAGGCAAATCTAAATCATTGTTGCTTAGGCAACAAGATGCTGCTAAGAATAAAAACTCTAGCTTCATTAAAAACCCTGCAGAGATGGACTGTAGCTGCCTGTGGAAAACCGTGTGGATTGGATTCCAAGATCCAATTTGAGCGCATTGTGGAAAACATCAGTTTCATCCAGTTTCACTGAAGGAGAAGTAGWACTTGAAATTTGAATTTGATCTCTATTTGTTTCTATGCATTTTGACTCTGTTGCTATCTGGAAGTTATTGTACTGAATGTCCATTGAATCTACAGTATATTTTGGCAGACACTGAAGAAAGAAGTGCAGCTAACAGCTTCTTGCCAAAATTCAGTTCTACCAGCTCTGTCATACAGCAATGTAAGAAATCTGTCAGGCTTTGTAAAACTAGCCCAAGCCAATTAGTAATTACTTTTAATGCTATTATTGTACAGCATCCAAAACTCAATCAGGAACTAGTACCCATGGTGCCAGTTATAGCAGTGTTATAGCTATGAACTAAAAGGTTTCTGAAATTGAGAATATTTCTATCCTTTTATCTCCTCTCTCCTATTTTTCTTATCTTCATWTATCTTATGATCTTAGTTATTTTTAACTTAATTCATGTAACTAAAGAGAGGAAGGTCTAACCATATACTTAAACTTTCCCACTTATTGATTCATTTCAGTGTTATATGTTCTTGATCATGAGAAGGTACATAAAATGTGAAGAAACTGCTATGTCTCTCAATATTTTAATGTCTCACACTACTCAATATTTTCTCCTATTTTATATGTAGAATTATTTAATTAAAGAATAATATGTTGAAGGTATTAAAATTAAAAAGGAAACCCATGCATATCAAAAGTTTTTAAAAAGTACTGTAGTGTTTGCATACAGAAACATAGTGTTTTAAAATACATGCATATACACACAGTTGCTATACTATTCTTTTTGATGTAGGTAGAGAATAGGAATGTACTAAAGCAGTAAAAAAATACTGATCTTTCAAACACTAATTTAGCTAATTAATTAAACATGCTTAATCTTATTGTTAGCAAATAACTATGCAGTTACTGTATTTATGGTAGAGTCTAAATGTTACAGCCCCACGGAGTGGCCTTACTGTGTTAGATGCTACAAGCAAACAGTAAGAAACCAGGCCTGCCATGCAGTTTTTATAGTGTGAACAGTAAAGACTGCCAAATGATGGAAGGGGAAAGAAAGGGCAAACTGTTTTCTTTATTTTACAAATGGAGAATTTAGCAACATATTGTTTAAAAGAGATGCCAAAGATCTGCTGCAAAAATCCTGCAACAGAACAGCCCCAAACCAGATTTCCAGTATGAATATTCAATGCAATTCAATCTCCACCTTCTTCGAGGAACTATAGTTGCATGAGTATAGAAAGAGAAATGACAGCAAGGCCTTATTTGAAATGACTGACAGAACTGGAAGCCATCAGGTGAAACGAGGAAATTGGACACTATAGGACAAGATCATGGATTTTCAAGCAGCTTTGCTAACTTGTGAGTTTCCCTTTCATATATATTTGATGACATGACTGCCAGAATTATACACATACATAYACACATACATATATGATATGACTGCCAGAATTTATTTCCAGCGAGAGACTTTATAAAAAGATGAGGATCTTGTATTTTTAGGGKTTTTTTTTGTCCTAAAACCTGATGGAAAGCTTGTGCTGTCTGTCAGTTTCTGGAGATCCAGGTGTATGGAAGCTCATGAAGCAAATAAAACAAGTAATAAGCCACTTTGGAATCATTTGCAGCAGAAGATATTCCCAGTGCAGATCAGATGKTGAGTCTGTGATCTCAAAAGAGGATTACTTCGGATTATTTGTCCAGYGAAGCAGGCACTTCGTATAATCCAGCAGACAGCTCTAATCAGCTAATTCGTTGTGTGATTTCTTTTCCTTTTTTTTTTTTAAATTTTAAACATGATTTCATCAAGTTTCATATACTAATTAACAGCATTTTGACGGTATTTGTGACAATTAAGCAGATTATGTAGTATTTATACGTGTGTGTATGTGTACACACAAACATATGAAAATTAATGGCCAGAATCTCAGTGGAGGCAGTAACTGCATTAGGAAGTAATGTGAACTTTTTTAGCATACATGAGTTTCAAATAAATTTAAATACTACTTCTCATAAGTAGTGACTGCGCCTCTCCCCTAATGATTCAAAGCCAGTTTGCATCCTTTTTCCTGTGTTCTGGGCAAGCATAAATAAGACCTGGCAGGTTTGTTACATAGTCCAGATGAGGTTCAGTCCATTGCTTGTCGTTGAGTCCCCAAACACTGACAATCAGAGATTTCCTCCCCCCTGCTATTGGCTCAGACCTTTTCTTTGGACACTGCAGCAGGCTGGAACTAAATGAAGAAAAGCCAAGATCCCAATTGCTTTTAAAGCTACTCTGGAAGCAGGCAAAACGATTCCTTYCCTAGTGCAGACTGTCCTAGGTGAGATACTGTTTTCAGCAATGAACAAAGTAATATGAAAAGAGACAGGGAGACTTACACCTCCAAATTGCTGAGATGGAATGAGGTCGAGTTTGACAAAAYGCATTAAATCAGCAGGAGAAGTCTTTTTTTTYCCCTTTTTTTTGATAAGAGATTATTTTAAGTAGCAGCCACACCGTGTATGTGTCTGCTCCTCCTGCTCAGAACTGSTGCTGAAACTCTCTTTGCCCACCGAAGCAGCGACAACCAGGTGTCCCTGGCAGGCAGTGTAAATACATATGTTTAGCTTAGGCAGTAACAGGCTCATCCCACACACACACACCAAGGAGCACCAAGAGAGACAAGGGCAAGAGGAGGAGCCTGAGCAGCACCCTGGCCAGCTGGGCACAGACCCATGGCAGGAGAGCGCCCAGGGACCCACACCGCCTGCTGAGGGATGGATCGGAGGGACCCCCGCCTGGCTCCTCAGGGGTGCTGCGTGGGGCTGACGTCCCCACGGGCAGGCGTGGAACACAGTATGGTGAGTGAACAGCACTGGGGCCTCCGCGGGCTGCGGGACACGAGGGAAGAGCATCGGGATTTGCTCCACATTGGCTATGGGATGGACCATGGACCTTCACCAAAGGAAGGGATCTCAGAGGGATATAGGTGATTTGAGGAGGAACGAAGAAGGGAAAATAGAGGGATATGGGGATAGAAAGAGGCTGGTGGCCTGTAAAGAGGACTGGTCAAGTACACTTGCCTGGCCATGTCCTGAGCCAGTCCCTTAGTGTTATTAGCACATCTCTAGCACAGTGTGTGCTATATTCTCTTTAAATTCCTTTCTAACTGCTTCCCCAGGCGAGGGGCTCTMGCGTGTGGGGGGTGGAGGTTGAGTGCCAACGACTGGGGAGGGATGAGAGTCACAGGGCTGTGTGTCTGTCATGCTGCAACAGGAGGGTAGCTCCAGGATGAGCCACCRCATGGGCTGCATGTCCAGGACCAGCTGCAGGAGGGATCCACAATATACAAAAGTACATATACATTTATATGTGTGTGTCCCCGTGATGGACCTTCCTCCTGATTAGCCAGAGAGAAGAACAGGGTGAAATCTTTGGGTTCTAGTTGTGTTTGTAGGAGTTCTGAGAGTGTCTTTCACCCCACTGATCTGGGTGGCCAGCCAGGTGTCCATGTATATAATGTTGTACACGAGTGTTGGTTCAAGTGCCTACTGGGAAGACCTGCTCAGCGCTGGTATTGGTTGGAGCTGGGGACATGAAGCTGCAGCAGCCTTGTCCCATTGGGCAATCAGGGTCAATCTCCTTTCCTAATTTCTGTAATGCAAACTCCCTGTGCTTTCGTGCTTCACTAGTTTGCTTCTGCTGGAAAAAATCCATAATTTTTCTCACAAATCATCARAATCCATCTTTTTAACATAAAAACTATCCCCCTGAAGACACAAAAATACGTGTTAACAAGGACTAACACAAGGACTGTGATACAAGACTCAAGGTGCTTGTTTGATTTAGGAGCAAGTTCAGATATATTTGTAATACATTGTTACTAAATATTAATGAAAATTTCCAGAACTATAAATAACTCTTAGTAAGTTTTCCTCTTGCAACAGATTCCCAACCTGTAAAAGTGTACATGACAAATGGTACTGAACTTGTATAAAATATATTTTCTTGTCTGAAAAAAAAAAGTCTAACTCATCAGAAGCTGCCAAATGCATCTGAAAGTTGGCATGTGCATCCATTTAATATAATAAATAGCTTTCTATTTTTTTATTATTATTATTATCCCTATAAATCATTCCAAGATGTCTGGGGGCCTATACAACCAACTACTTAACCAAAGGATTAATTTATACATACTAATAGTTCTACTGAAGTCACGTCTGACATTATAAATGTGATTTTCCTAATCAGCTCTCAGTTGTCTGTACAGAAAAAGAAAACAAACARTATATGGCTCTAATAAAATTCTCATGTATATGGAAATGTGGCAAGGTACTAGCAGTTACATAAATCTTTGTACATTCCTTGATTGTATTTTGCCCCAGCATCTCCCAGGTTTCTTAGATGTGTACACCAAAAAGTACATACAGGTCCGCAAAATGACAGGGCAGTTCTGTGAAATCCTTTGTTCACACAATATGACGGTTCACTGTGACTGGAAGACAAACTTGCAGCGGATACTGAAAAACAGCTAATAATGAAACTCACACCATTCCTACCCCATCTCACAGTTGTTTTCAGGTGATGTTCAGACCTGACCAAGTTGGCAAACAAGTGAATATTATATATGTAGCCAAAGAAATAACACAGCCCGTGTCTTAGCTAGTACCATAGAAACAAAAGCGGTTTTTGTGCTATTATGTGCCTGTGATCTTGTAGATAAAAGATTTTTGTTTGTTTCTTTTGTTTTTGTTTGTAGAATAATACTAATTAGCATGTAATTATGTGASAAGATTAAAGATGTAGTTTTACATATCATTACACAATTTAATAATACTATCAAACATAAATTTTCTGCTGATTTAAACTGATCTCAGAAAAATCACAGTAATTATGAGTAAAAATTGTATTTAAAGGTAATGTTTTCTGCTTTAAGCCTCYTCTTGTGACTAGTGTATATTTTACRGTAATAAGAAATTGTACTTTTAAGAATAAACAAGTAATTAAAACCCAAGGTGGCTTCTGGAAGCTATTTTCAGTTTTCCTAGAAGTTTTGAGCTTAATGACATGTGTGAAACAGTCATAAATATCAATATGTGTTTTCTGAAGTCATACTGTTTTATGCCTAGTTTCCAATTCACGATTATATTTGCATACTACACGTATATACTGCTCTGTGTAGATGGGATAATGCCATATGCTTTATTTATTTATTTTATTATTAATGCACTTTCGGATTAGCTACATACTAGAGTTGCTATTCTAGTCTGCTCTAACTGTGAAAAAGAAAAATGTAATTACTGAGATCTACCACCAGAGAGAGCTTTTGTCTTTCTAACGCTACAAAGACGACTACAAAAAGCGGTACTTCATTCATCTCTTGCTAGTGTAATGATGGAAATCTGTGCTAAGATTGGTATGGCTTTTATTATCTTATTGCTAGCTTTATTTATAAGTTTTGAATTATTCCTSTGGCATTAGGAGAATAAGGAATTAAAACGCCCAATAGTCACAGCACCAATAGGAAATATAAATGCTGAGTGGGTGTATGCGTGTGTACACATGAATATAAATTATTATAATTGCACACTTGGTCCTGTTACAGCTGTCAGGACAGCTTGGAAAATGGGTGAAGTTGACATAAATTGGAGGCAAACAGTAGTATTAACTGAATGACTAGAAGGTCCCTTTCTGATACCCTTTTATTTGATTTCAGTTTAGTCTACCAGTATCACCAACAGWGTGAAGGGCTTCTGTGAAGCACAGAAATGCGCTCAGACTCGAACTTTCTGAATGGCAAGCTATGCTGCACATTTCTTCTTAGCTGTGAAAATATGCAGATAAACTGGCTCTGGGGCTATAACCACAGACAAATAACAAAATTGCAAAATATTTTTTAGTATATTTAAGTACATGGTTTTCTACATTTGTAAAGCCCTTTTTGATCACTTTGGATTTCTTGAGTAGAAAACCAATTTCAACAAAATGGATGTAATTTAATATGCTTTGCTTTTCATTTTTCTGCTTGTAAGAGCTTGGTCTGTATCAYTTGTGGCAAAGATACCAACTGTGGCTCAGGAAGAACAGCAAGTTGGCAGAAGTTCTGAAGCTGTTTCTGGGAAGTGTCACAACATGTTTGCTGCATCCTCAGCTTCTTTTCTGGGCCTACAAAGAGCAAAGGGGATACTGACCAACATATATCTTTGCTGTGCTCCAACACCTCTCCTGACTTCGTGGTCATGGGTGAGATGATAGCCTCCTCTTTCACCYAATATCCTCCCCAACTTCTGTCTCAAAAGAGTATTTGGAGGTGGCTGACTCAGYATGATCATGCTGAGGTTTATGCAGRAATATATGGAAAACTTCAAGTAACAATGTCTTTTTTTTTTTCTAGTATAAGCATTGTTACTGTTAATCTAGTAACAGCATGAATCTGTCACACTCTTCTCACTGATTTTTTTTCCTTTTTTTCTCTTATCTTGCATATTTTTTTCCCATGTTATAACTCCAGGGATTGCTACGAAATACATAAGTTCAGGCCTGTAAAGAAATATTTATAATGGGAAACAGAAAGACTAAAACTGTGTTGTTAGGCCTGTGCGAGGATTTTCTCAGTGTTTTTTAAAACTCCCCTTGGTAAGGATTAAAGGTCCTCAACATTTTTTTTTTTTTTTTTTTGGTAGAAGCAAAAGCAGCAGCATATTAAAGAGCCAAAATAGCAAAATTTTTCCTCTTAGGAGTGAGCCAAACACATGAYTAAAAGGCAGTCATCCACACAAGCTAACCCCACGCACTTGTGAACATCCAATAAACCYTTCAAAAAAGAGGGTACTACAGGTCATGTGAATTGTTATGACAGGCTGCAGCAAGCCAACCTAACTAGCTTTTCTTTAATGGTGTTTTCTGGGCTTTTTTATGTGTCACTAAATAAGCAAGTAACAAAAGTAACATTGTGAAATCCTAAAAAAAAAAATCTATGCTATTAATTTTGATCTGCACTTCACTTACAAGACTTCAAATTTCAGAGTTTCCTCCAAGGAATAGGTGACGGTGTGAAAGTATYCTGGTACAGAATGACTTTGTAATTTGTTTCGCGTACATGGGTGCAAAACAAACAAACAAATACAGAAGCAGATGTACTCCATGTGCAAAGTTTTCAAAAAAGTATTTTAAGAAAATTTTAAATTTGTGTCTCCTAAATTTAGTTCGACCTAATACTGACCCTAAGGTGAGCTCTTTATTCATGAGAGTTGCTTGCTGTGAATTCCTGGCATTCTAGCCCTTACAATCAATTAGGCTAGACATGTTGTTGCAGCATTCARTTGATCAGATACGAAATAAGAGCTGATCATATCAAAAACTCACTAGTGCTAAATGAGGTTTTTAAGGTAGTTTCAACTCAAGACTGTGCTCTAGATAAAAGCTGAAATATTGTCTTAAATAGCAGGGGTCTTGTCCTTCAAGACACTAAACTTGTTGATAATATGCAAAAGTCTCCTGTTCACTACTTCAGAATTCATGACAATTAGAAAAATCTTTACCTTGTCAACAGCMCCTCTCCACAGTCTTTTTCAATCGTGCTGATAATTTCATGATGGRGGCAGTGTGGGCAGAACAGAAATCTTTCCTTCTCTCATGCCATTAAGTTTGCAGCTGACAAAGTACGTGCCCAAGCAGATCTCTTGCMAAGAAAAGCTCCAGGATGCCCTGGGAGCTGCCAGCATTCACCTGAATTCAGTGGAAAATGGAGAGGGGGCTTCCTATTTTCCTCAGTCTCTGGGTTCTTTAAATATGATGTAAAGGTGAAAAACACATTTCAAAAATTCAGTGACTGTTTTTGTAACTATTTTTGTGGATGTAGTTCAGAGCTATTTCAATTGCTTTAGAGCCGACTCATGTATGCTCAGAGTAGGTTCCTATACTGGAGAGGGATATTGCTCAAGATATAACCTCTCCTCTGCCCAGCACTGCAGGATTCTATAGGCAGGCTGTGTGATCCTGTCCTTGCAAGTAGAGTTTGCACAACTGCATGACCATGTTGCAGCTCGTGTAAAACTGATATAATTGAAAAATAAGCCAACAAAACATAGTCCCACAAGCAGTTTTTAGTTAGGAGATCTTATCAATGTGTGTGGGTATCTGAGCAAGGGTGTACAGATGGTGGGACCAGRCTCTTCAGAAGTTGCTCAGTGAAAGGGAGAGAGGCAACGGACATAGACTGAAACACAGGAAGTTCCATCTGAACATGAGGTAAAACTTTTTTACTGTGCAGATGACTACACATTGGAACAGGTTACCCAGTGAGGTTGTGGAGTCTCCATCCTTACAAATATTAAAAACCGTCTGGAACCCTTGTCCTGGGCARTGAGCTCTAGGTGACTCTGTTTGAGAAGATGGGTTGGTCCACATCATCTCCAGAGGTCCCTTGAAATCACGCTGTGATTCTATGAAGAGGAAAAGAGAGATAATTGGAGCATCTAGAAGAAGCAAGGAGTGCTGGAGAAACCTGGGAAGGAGAAAAGTCAGGAAATGCCCTTCAACCCCTGTAAAATTACCTCTGTGAAATACATTATACTTCTTTTTTTACACACATGTAGGGAAGTTAATACAGTAGGTAGGGTGTGAACTGACAGCACATGRCACCTCAGCCTGCCTCACGGTACAGCAAGATTTGGTGATGAGTCGCACCAACAGGTCAATTCACCACTGTTGCCTACCCTACCTCTCTCTTACCCACCACTCCACCTGYAGCCTCCTGTGGCTTGGGCACACCTCAGGAGGGGCACAGTCTGGCCAAGCCACAGCAAAGAGCATGAGTTTTCTGCTTGTAATGACTGATCTGGCAGAGACCAGGACAAGGAGTGAGTCTGGGTTCTCTGGAACCAAGGGAAGAGCAAGGTAAGGCAGCAGAGAACATTCCTTTGGTGTAGCTGCCTACAAAACCTCCATGACCRCACAAGGCAGCAGGTTTCAAAATCTGCCTCACTTAGAGGCTCTCAGTACTCCATGAAGAGTATCTGTGGGTTGACATCCTTGCTTGCTGGGAGCTTCAAAACTCGGGTGAGAAAGCATTCTCCATTGCATGATAGAGCAGCAACGTGCTAAGGACAAAGGATACTCCAGCTCCCAGGATGTCTTTTCAATTAGACTGCCATCCCCTAGTACATCTGATCTGTCTTGATAGATTTCAACACTTTTCCCCACAAATGACTCAGCCATCATTTCCCACTGTACCTTTGCAGAGATTATAAAAGGGAGCTGACACTTTAGACAAGCTGGTTTGCCCTGCTTCCAGAACAAACACTGGCAGTTTTAGAGATTACGGATTTTTGAAGCAGAGGGGTGAAAAATGACTTTTCTGTTTCTCTTCTATTAGTTTTACCAGATAAAAACTACATCCAAAGAACACTCGTCCAGGACTCAAATAGTGTATAGTTTCGTTATAGTTGACTCAGATCTGAGGGAAGGAGGGAAAATGACAGGAAAATTTAGAGTTAATTTTATGCAGCATCTGTGGGGGAGAACAGGAGGAGGACAACAGATTCAACCTACTGAGCAACATAAGCAGATTTACTTCTTTAAGGCAGAAAAGAAAGTCAGCATGTTACGAGTGACCAGCACGATACTCACTCATTGATATATTTGTCCAGCAAGTCTGTTTTGAATTATAGATAATGAAAATAGATGTCATGAAAATAGATGTCACTGGTCTCAGGGAATTTTTTTTTAAACGTAGTGCAGAAATTACCTGTTTTTATTTTGTGCTTCACAATTCCTAAATAAGCCTGCAGAATCTGTATTCCATTTCAAAGATTTTGAAGGGATTCGTCGTCCAAAAAGGATGAGAAGTTGTTAATAATGGTATTACTTTCACAGTACATATCTGTAAAGGATATCAGACATAAACAAAATAGATTTTATAATAAAGTTCAATAATGCTTCCATTATGTAGCTAAAGAAACAGGCAGAGAGGGACTGTTGATAAGGAACATGCACTAGCTCATGCCAAAACACAGCAAGGCAGAGAGCCCCATGCTTGAACAGAATTTAGCATTGTCTTTGTTCTCACCAGCTTTGGCCCCCATGAGGCAAAGAACAATTAAAGTTGGAGCAGTCTCCAGCTGAGGAGCTGTTGTCTGAACTGGTGCATCCAGGTCTGGGCTCCCTAGTACAAGAGAGATAAGGATATACTAGCATGAGTGCAGTGAAGGGCCACAGAAATGGTTAAGGGATTGGATTATTTGATATATGAGGAGATCCTGAGAGTGTTGGGACTGTTCAGCCTTGAGAAGAGAAATTTCAAGGGAGATCTAACCAATGTGMGCAAATACCTGATGAAGGAGAATAAAGAAGACAGAGCTAGATTCTTTTAAGTAATGGCCAGTGACTGAACAATGGGTACAAACTGAAATAAGGCAAATGACATTTAAATGATATTTATTCATTTATTTTTAAATGAGGAGGTCAACAGATTGCTCAGGCAGGGTTTTCATCCTTGCAGATATTCAAAACCCAACTGGACACAGCCCTGAACTAATTGTTCTAGGTGACCCTGCTCTAAGCAGGGATATTGGACTAGATGATCTCTAGAGGTATTTCCTAGGCACAACCATTCTGGGTGATTCTGTTCAAGACACAGAGAGTGCTGCACAGTGACCTAGATTTAGTGCACTCCACTAATTTGGAATAGCTATTTGTTGTGCTAGTCTCAACCCCAGCTTGGAAATTAGGGCTCCATAAGAGCACCATGAATTTGCCTTTCCCATGACTGTAGACAAAGACATTACAGTGGTAAGTATTTCCAGATAAATCTGATCAACAAGAAAGTATGATGCAAGGAGGGAATAAACTTTTTCTTTTTTTTACCTATTTTTGTTCAATATTTCAAAAAGTGTCTTATAAACAACAATTTATAGGAATTGTAGGAAAAAACACAGAACATATAGTTAAGTTTGCAATGTCATGTATTGAGAAGCTAGACGTGGTGGAGTTAAAGTTACCAGAGCAACCATAGTTTGTTCCTTTCTGGTTAGCRATTATGAGACAGTCTTTCTCAGATGATGACATATGGTTCGTTACATGCTTTCCTTCTCCTCCTACTYCTCATTCCCAGGATAGACTGGATTCACTACTTGAGCAACTGGGAATGTTGCCTTTTATCCTTAATTTAGTGTTTGATCCAGTCTAYGTACTAAGTGAATCAGCGCTTGAATTGCAATTGAATATGCCAGTGCACCAAGAGGCTCTGTTCACCCTGACCAGCTTGTAATCATCTCTATCTGTAATCCCCCATCTGCAAAACCACTCCTCTGAACCCCTCCAAGCAAGSTTTTGCATGCCTGTGTTCAAGGCCAGCTCAGATAACGGGCGCAGCTGCATAACCTTGGATCAGACTTCTATGAAAACAGCTAAACTGTGAGAAAGAGCAGTGAAACGTGCCCGCCTGCCCGCTGTGCTCTGACCATCAGCCCACCACCGACACCACAGCTCCAGCCCATGCCCTTGCCTGGGGTTTGCGGTAGATTGAGCTGTACCTTCCCAAGGATACATCCCTSTTCTGCCCTTCGGGCTGCTTCCCAGCAGGGCCAGGGCCTGTGGTGGTGTCTGGTGTGACTGGTCTGCGGTTGACCCTGGCCACAATCCCCAGCTCAGCCTGGTTCGCCTCACCAGGGGCCGTGGGAGGAGAATACAGGCACTGCCTCCTTGAGGGAATTAAAGCCCATAGTGTAATGGCAGAGCAAACGCCTCACTGTGCTTTCACAAACGGGGTGTGCTTCGGGGTGTGCTTCATTCAGCAACTGTGGCAGCAAGTTTTTAACCCCATGCTCTCATAGATGCATCGCCTGCCCCCTCTCCTATCTACAGACAAAGAGCTTCTGCAGATGTGAGACACATCTGTGATGGGTGTAAGCTGAAAGAAGTCTGTACTGGCATGTAGTCCATTATGCTAGGATATTTAGAGGCAGGATTTTTAAGAGGGTATGCCTCCTGACACTCAGTGYCTATGTGGTACTGAATTTAGCCCAGGAAAGCTGTATCTGGATGCTACAGACCAAAGCACAGGCCAGTGCTGCTATCTGCCAAGGCCAAGRAAGTCCTGGCTGCACTTACGGACTTAAGGTCTGTGCACACCTTCCCACACTGCTCGCAGCATCCAGCGCACTCCCATAGGTACAAATCACTTTCAGCTGTTGGGTTGCAAGTGCTTGGTAACAGGACAGCACAACACAGCACTACAATCTGATGAATGTTTTGGGGTGTTCTACYTGTGCAGCAATAAGCAGTTACTCCTCCCAACCCATCTCCAGCTACTCAGGTCATCATCAGCTCAGCACCATCTCAGCTTTGCTCAGAGACCTCACATCAGCTGGTCTCCAACACTATCATTTTCTTTCAAGATGAGTCAGTTTAATGTTGATTTTATTTAATGCCATGAAGTGTCGTTGCTTTTGGCTGGCTGTAAACAGGTAGGAACAGATGTTGCTTAGTCTGCCCCATCTGTGGGCAAAAGACCACGTGGACTTATTTGTTTTTTTAGCTTTCCAAAACCAACCAGCACACAGGAAATGGAGCTGACCTACAAATCTATTCCCTAACTAAAATTTCAAAGCAAATCTGATTCAGGCTTAGAATGCGTCAGCTTGTCATTGGTAGACCTGTCAGCAAAGTCTAAAGTAGCAAACTTCCAGAAGCTACTAAAGAGCAGGTAGGTTTTCTCAGAGGCTTCTAAGTTAGCTTTCAGYACAGTCTCACAAGAGAACCTAAAAGCATATTTCTAGCTAGGTTTCGGAATGACTTCACTTCTTGTTCACTTCTTGTTTAGTTCTTGTGATCTAAAGCTACCAGAGTTYAGCAGTAAGAAAGGACATACTTTGAAATGGACATCTCTCATGGATAACTTTATACCAACAGGATAATACCTAGCAGCTCTACTAGCTACTGAGGCAGCATGCTATAATGAGCTCAGTCTGAAAACTGTAAAGCTAGGAAATGCTATTTTCCATGCTTATATTAGGTATGCAAAATATAGACTTTTGCAAGAGATAATACAGCTACAAACAGATTAAAAAAACTACTTGCCTAGGCAAACTTTAACAAATATATTCAGCTGACAAATATAAYCAAAATGTTCCTATAACTTTGTATAAAAGTGCTCCCATACGCAGAAAAAAAATCAATGCAATGAAGCTGAAGGTTAACATAATACAAATGATGGTTAAGATGTATGCTTTTAGCAGTGCAAAACTGTATTTCGTGTCAGAGTCTCTAAAATATGCGTCTCTGATAACATTAAGAATATCAAAGCTAAATTGATAAAACCTTGAGCTGACCTTCAGTGTGAAGTAAAACATTCCCACAGTGACTTAAAAGGGCCTGATAGTGCCTTGTGGAAGATTATGCTGAACCTTGCTGTTGCTACTGAAACCGGTTTACATTAATTTGGCATATAGCTGGGTTTGAGATTTACAGACATAAAAACTTGTTCTATTTACACATAAAGCACTAACTATTCCAGAGTATAAATTATCTACTTCTTGAATTATTATTTTTGTGACCTGACCTTTCATGTGTGGAAAACACCATCTGCTAAGTGAATGCAGTATAAGAAAATRTACAAAACTAGAACTAAGAAGGAGATTAGACAAAACATGATGCGTCACCATAAACTAAAACATTGATTCTAAACATTAGGCACGTAATTTTGATGGAAGCACTTAATTAACAGATTGTTTATTTTGACCAACTATGGCAGAGCAGAAATAAGAAGGATGAAAGCATCTGGCTACTAGTTTTATTTTTCTGGTAAAAAAAAAAAAAGCCTATCATATTACTGGCAGTAATAACTGGTCAGCTTTTCCTGTTGGATAAATGTCTTTGACGCACATGCCAGAAAGCAAATTCTTCAAGTGCTGTGTTATTTTAACAAGTAGAAAAATAAACTAGTACAAGCAAATGACCTTGGCTATTTGTCACATTAAACAAAAACAAATAGAATTGCTCATGAGCAACAGGACAGATTTGTGCAAAGTCTCTGTGGAATAGCTAAAGAGCTTCAGCTGTTCCTTTGTACTACACAGTTGTTGTGTATTCGAGAACTCCCATTCTGAGCATTATTGTGTAACTCACATTCAACAGAAAAACATGTCCTGGGTACAGTGTGTTCTTTGTGTCCAGTCCTTTTTCATTTGCCCTTTTTCATGGGCAAATATGCTGAAATGCAGATAAAACTATTCAAAACCACTTAATAACCTTGTCAATATGAGCACCTCTACTGAAGTCTCCCCTTCTACACAAAGCTGTCTCAAGGGATGTGGAATTATGACTTAATTTGGGGCAAGAGGGGYTGGAAAAGCCTGGTCTTCCTCTCTCTCTTATTCATCTTTCTTTTTTCTTTTTTCTTTTTCTTCCAGGATAGAATGGAGCTGAATACATAGGTAGCTTAATACAGAAACTGTCTAGCTGCAGGCCAGCCTGTGCTTCCTGGACAGCTATGCTGGCAGCCTCCTGCAAGGTCAAATCTATGAGGACCTGTTAGTTACTGATGTGCTTGTTTATTGCTGAGGAATGAGTATRTGGAATAATTCTAGGCTAGCGGAGGCCGGCATGGCCTGTGTGTTAGCTGATGCTGTAGATAAGGCTCCCAAGAGGGTTTGATTTTATGCAGAGATTCTTTTTTTCAAGATTTTTTTGGGGGGTGAAGAGGGGGAATTTGTTAATTTTTTCTTGGCAGAGGAGAGGGTGAAGGGAAATAGCAGCAGTCACAGCAAACATAAATATTACTTGGCTGTTGGTCAGCTCCAGCTGATTGTTCTGGAAAGGGAAAGAAATGCCCTGCGGTGCCACAGCAATGGTCCATTTAGCCCAGTCATCTGTCTCCAACAGAGGCAAGAGGAGAGGCTATTTAGGGAGTACATGGGAGTCAGGCTCCATGTACTCTGCAACTCCCTTCCTTCCCATTGCCTCAACATCCACAAYGGTGTTACTCACAGATGCCAGCAGATAGAGCCCTGCGTATCCCCCTTGCTGCGCTGGTGGCAGGAGGAGCTACCCAAAGAGCGCCACGAATCGCGTTTGGACTCCCAGGGCAGCTCTCAGTCAAAGACTCTTCAACTTGTGCTCGAGCATCCTCTCATCAATGTTATAGAGGATGCTCTTTTTTATCAAACACCATGATGTCCTCAGCTTGATGAGAGTGGGTGAAATATTGCATGTTCCAAAATTAATTACAATTCACACTGCTGTATTCTTTCACCTGTCTCTATAATGAAGAGCCATCTATCCTTAGGTACTGTCATCTGTACAAAAGTCTCATTCAAGGCAAACCACACAAAGAATCTAAAGCAACGTTAAACCCATAGGTAAACAGAAGCATGACTATTTTGCAGAAATGCAGCMTACATAAACATCTATTCAGGATCATTTTTTTAAAACCATCTTGGCAAAGAAGACCCCTATTGTTTATTTCACTGCACAGCCATRAACAGGGTAATTTGCACTCCATGCTCTTTTCATTTTAATGTCTAGTTGCCTTGGATTTTGAATTCTAATTAAGATATCTACTGGAGTCCAAAAATTGCTATCAAAAAAAAAGAAAAAGCTAAAATGGTTAATGAAAACTGACAACCCCCAGTATCTTTTTTTAGCTTGAGCAGATTAGTGAAAATAAAATAATCTAAAAGGTGAAAAACATGTAACTATTTCTGAATAATTTCATCTTTCTTAGGAGGAGTAAAAAATAAAAAAGGCCTCATCATTTAAAAGATGGCATTTGCCTTCACATCTAGACACTTTCAAATAAAAAGACAAGAAAATTCTTAGGCAAGTTCCAGTGTTATATCCATGATTATATCTCATTAGTTTTACTAGTATAGGCACACAGACCCTGACACACAGTTCCCTTCCACCTAGTCATACCAATAAACTAAATTAGCAATGTGACATGTTAAAAAATGTGACAAACGGATCTAAAACGTATAAAGCAATTTAAACTGCAAAAGCTACCTGTATCCATTAACCTGCTTCTATTTTGTCTCTCCTACTTAGGACTGCTTTCAGCATTGCAATCTACTTTCAAAATGATGGTGCTGACAATCATTATGAAGGAAAATTTTTTTACTACCTACACCTTTCACCATCAATTAAGATTAAACTCAGAGTGGATGCCCAAGAGTGCCATCAATGCACTTCTAATTCACTGTCTTCTAATCCTGACGTTGTTCTAAGAGGTTTATATGCAAATTGCTCCAAAATCATTTTTAAATGCTAACCTGATACATGGGCTACACTTTAAAGAATGGGAAAATACATCTTCTCACAGGATCCTGTCTGATTATGATCCTACAGTGAAAGAGTTCTCAAAACTCATGGGGGTTTTGCATTAGTTGTACTAATAACTCTTCCACTCCCTCATTTCTTATTTGTAATATCGGTCATTTTAAAACGAATAGCTTTAGTAAAATTTACTTCYGAAGCAGCTGGTGCATCTCTCCCTTGCCACGCACAGGGCTGGGTGCAGCTGTGCACGTTCAACAGCGGCACTGCCRCTGCTTAAACAGCGGCTGAGATGAACTATCACTAGCCAGTTTAACACCTCTCCCTGATGGCATGACGATGTGTAGATCTGATGCCTTCCAAAAAGATGACACCACAGGGCTGTTGCGGTAACCCAGCAGGAGCCTTTCTGCTTTTAACCAGCAAAGRAAAACCAATTGAAAACCCGGCATGCAGATCACAGCTTGATGAGGTGCTGCAGAACTGGTTTGGGGGAAACAACTATCAGAGCATCTTAAGAAGCCAACACTGCAGCTGCGGCTGTCTATGAGCAAAGCATGTTTGTCCACAGCCTCGTGACTCCTTACTCCCGAGCGCTCATTAAAGCTTGCCTCAAGGTCTGGGCGCTCACAAACACACCTCTCATCTCGGKGAATGCTGTGCTGTGAGCTCAGACCGCAGACATGGCCTCTGTTTTGTTTTCTCCTCCTAAGCGAAATGCCTGTAGAGGGAAAAATCTCCTTCCACCACATAACCTTACACAGATTTTTACATATTCAGCTTTCTATCAAAATTGAATAAAAAATTAGCTAAAAAATTCACGATTTTCCTGGCCAGAGAGAGATTAGGGCAGATATTCATTGAAGGGCATAAGCCTTCTTTTGTTAGGTATTAGTTAATTATTAAGACCCCCCTCCTTTTATCAGTGYCAAATAGTATCTTCCTGAAAATAACATACTTTGAACATTTTCTTTACTTTGTAGACGGGCTATTTTTCATCTTATTATCAGCTGCACTGAGTTAAAAGGTAGAACATTGTTTGACCTGGACTTCCCTCAGGCACTTTTATTAGGCTGAGAAAGTCACCTTTTTGTCCTCCTTTCTATAAAAAACAGGAAAAGCTGAAGCAAATTCATTTAACTTCAAAAGGTAAGAAATGCAAAAATTATGYCCATATTAAGTCTTTAATCTAGAATACAGGCATGTAATGTTGCAAATGTATTTTGATTTTTTTTTTTTCTTTTTTAGATATACTAGTAGCATATCTTTTGTACCAATTTTACGTTTCATATTTAGAATGGWTTTGTCTCCATTTGTGCATTAACAATTCTTAATCTTCTAAGCAATTTACTTCACTGCAAATTTACTTGACTCRTACATAGCAGTCAGTTATTTTTCCTGAAATGTTTGATGTGTAGCATTGATATAAATGTGCATATTTGATGGTATTTGGTGTGTACTTACCTCATGTTCAACCAACATATAATAACAAAGGCCATTACCTGCATGTGTCCAAGGACGGTATTTGTCATACCAGTATAGACATGTTACTACTTACCTTGCAGATTGCACTGGATGTGGGCATGCAGGCGATGCACAAAGAGACTTTGCAAAAAATTTGTATGTACGGTTTGCAGGTAGAAAGTAATTATTGTTTCACACAGACTCACACATTAACAAGATTGGTGAGGCTTACTGAGCTACTAGTGTACATCTCGCCCTCAAAACTGCCCTTTACAGCCCCTGAAGAACCTCTGCTGACCAGGGGGCCCTCACGTGGGGGTCTCTGCTGCTCTCCACAGTGTGGACATCTGAGACTTTTGAACTGAACTGCCTTGCCCAAATCCACTGATTTGCTGTTGACACCAACGCAAACGACTGTCAGGTGCAGGCTAGGCTCCCCACTTCATGCTTTGGGGATGTCTTCAAAAACCTTTCTGTGTTAGCATTTTACTTCTGAATCCTTTATCTGATAAAAATTGCCCTTCTGCCGGCATTTTACCTTTCTTATCTTTCCTTAGATTTTCTCATGGTTCTGTCTCAAACCCCAGCAATGCTTCTGCAGCCAGAGCTGGGGTTATGCACCTGGGCCTTGGATCTTGGAAGGAAGGCAGCCAAACTGAGGGCAGGGTAGCGGGAAGCTAACAGAGCTACAAAGGGAGAAGTTTGGGCAGGGACAGAGAGGAAATTCACTTGTATTTGAAGCACTGACAAGTTAATTTTGCTCTTCTGATTTTGTTTACATTCACAGAAAAGAAAAAAGACATTTCTCAAGCTTTTCACGGTAAGTAAGGTACAGTGAAAGCAGGATAATGCTAGGCAGGAATGTGCTRAATGTCATCAGTGACTACCTTAGAACAGGCCTGTAAAAAAGTACTACACACCTACACAATCAGGCTTCCAACTTGCAAATGAGATCTGTTCTCAGTAACACAAGGAAAATAGGATACCGGTCCTTTAAATGAACATCCCGGCAGACGGCAGACCAACAAGGGACTGCAAGACATTTCTTGCGGGTTTCCAAAGTCTATGGTGATGGGATATAAATTAAATGGAGGAGAAAAACTCAGTGACCTTCTGCCTTTGATTTCACAGTGGGATCCACAATGGACTTCTGTGCTATCACTACCCTACCAAGGAACAATAACAATAAAGTAGGATCTTCATTTTTTCCACTCTACTGCAAAACTTAATCTACCTACTGCTACCTGGATTCCTAAATCCTTTAATTCACACATGTTAACATAGAAACCCTATGAAATCATCATGTTAAAAAAAAAAGTGAAACTGAGATGCTAACATTTAATCTAGCTAAATTGTGTGCTGTTTCACACAGCACAATCAAATTAGAAACATAAAGGATCTTTGAAGAATGTGCAAATAAACTTACTTAAAAGTGTTTGTGAATTTGAATCATTTCTATTTTTAGGAAGCACAATGATTGATGATGCATTTTATAAAAAAGGTTATTTGTAGAAACTTTCTTAATATATATCGTTCAATCTACTTTAAAGTCTTTAAGTTTCATAGCTATTACAGATAGCTATATATCACTAATTTTACTTCCAGTAAAAAACAGAAAATTAAAATTCATTCATTTGTAAAACCAGACATCCCGAGGAAAAAAAATTAAAATAAGCAAATTGTTAACTGGTTGGGAGAAGGGGAAAGATTGCTTGCTTTCATTACGTTTTCCTGAAAATTAAGCGAAATCTCAATACTTAATTATGTTTAAGCCAATTTAAAAATAATTGCAAAACTATTTTCATTGCTTCTGTAATCCATTAGTTATTTCTATTTATCTGGCAGGAGTATTTCTAATATCAAAAATTCAAAAGTGATCTACATATAGAGATCTACAACCCCCAAGCCTGCACAGCTACTCTCTGAAAGGGCTCGTCAGTACAGTAACCAGATCATGCACTATCATTTGGCCCACATATGCCCCCTCAACATGGCAAATAGGGAGAGCAGAAGAGCATTTTTATAATGCAGTTACCAAGTTACTCCTAAAAAAAATTAATATTTGGTGTGAAAAAAAAGGGATTAAACTCCTAGATTGAYCTGACTTGGAGGTACTGCTCTTCTATATCCATGCTGATCTCTTGTTCTGCTCAAGTAAGACTCCTTGTGAGTTTAATTATTACCGTCTCATAAAGCCTTAGATCCAGCTGTTCTCACTGTATTTAGGCACAACAATAGAGGTAGGGTAACAAAAATTTTTAGGATGCAGTTCAGCTGAACAGCTTTATTGGCAATCCATCCATTGGAACAAACAGAGCTCAGTTTTTGCCCTTTACAACTATCAATTTCAACAAAATGCCTAGTGAGTCTTTGTGTTTCAGAGAGCACCTCATAAGGTTCTTCCTTTCCATAAACCTACCAGTTTCTGGTCAGTTCTTGACACCATTTTAAATGAGCAATAGCTTATATACCCATAAAAAAAAATGCTAAGTTCCACAGGGGTAGGCTTTTGAAGCGAACCCTGTTGCATAAAGGAAGATGCAGTATTGGTGTGCAYGGCTCCAAGTCCCCACCTGGGGAAACTTGCTCACCACACACATTTTGTGCGCATTTTGTGTCTGTATGTAAACAACCCCCATAGGAACTAGAGATTTACACCAGATTCATTTGTCACAAAGTTTTTTTTCTTTTCCTTTTTTTGCTTTGTAATGGGAAATGTATATACAATGTAAAACTACAATGAGATGTTACAGTACAAGCATTTACTTATGGCACCTTCTTTTTCAACCAAAGGACCCAAAGATGTAGTCTTCTGTCTTCTATCTTCTCGATCTCCTACTTTAAAGAGAGGTGCAGCAGCAACTTGTATTAAGAGTTGCCAGGCAGCTGATCCCCCTGCATCTTCAGCATTTACCAGAGGCAAAGAGGGAGGGAAACACATAACATATATTATCCCCCCTTCCCCCCCACCCCCCCCCCAAAAAGAAAAAACCCTTAAAATGAAGTATGAAGGATTTAAAGTGTGGATGCTATGCTTTTAATTCACACAAAAGCAATACAAAAACAAACTCGCTCTTGCCTCCCTATTGGAAAAGCAAAAGTTGAAATTCAACTTAATTCTTTCAGACCTCCTCACTCTCCACCTTGTGAAATTCAGATCCCAATCAATCTGATRAGACACTTCAGAAATGCTGGATTCAGTCCAGCTTCACACTGAAGTTTGACGGTAAGTGAATCACTTCCCCCTAACCAGGGCATTTCTCTACACACTTCATATGTGCAGCTGTGTTAGTACACACTGCTAAAATAAAATTTAAAGACTTGCATACAGAGTATGATCCACATTCTGACAATCACCGATTATCAGGAATTAACAAACATGTATTTGTAGACCAAACTTTGCATGCGTGCAGTTTGACGCTAACTTTTTTTTTTATCCTATACAGCAACCCTATCACTACAGAGGGGGAAAAAAAGAATCCTAGTTTGAACTTTGGTTTAGGTCTCAAGTTTTATTTACTRCCTGATCCAAACCTTGAATAATGTTAACTATTCATTTAGCCCTCCCATATAGATTTGCTCTCTAATTTCATTTAAATCGTAGCATCAGAAAGTACAACATGAATACTTGACTTTAGAGAGGAAGAAGGAAATCCTCTCCTCTTCACCCTTTTTTTCAGTTTGCAACTTAGTGAGATACAGCAACTTTCAGTTATGCTRAGGCAATTCTACAAAGTCTTTCCAGCTAAGATTATTAAGCTGAAATTTTTTGGTAAGGCAGATTTGATGCAAGATTTTCAAAAAGCAGAAACTATTCTATTTGATCATGTATCATTGGTATCCTATTAGTATTTTAAAAGGAAGCCACTCATCACYACAGTGCATACAGTATAACATTATGAAAAAAGCTATAACAAGACAATGCAATGCAGCATTACAAATTTATTCAGTTTCTTTGAAGTAATTTTTCAGTACTGAAAACTTCACTCCATTTTCTATGCATTAAAACCATATGCATTTTTTTAGAAAAGTAGTGCTGTGCTTATTTTTATTTTTTACAAGATATAACCCATATCTCATGAACTTTATCTTTAGTTAAGAAGTTGATAAAAAATAAGTGATGCACCACCAGAATTTTTTACACACGTGAAATACATCTCTTTGGGAAACTTTTTTTTAAAAAATTGTATCATGAAAGATACAGACCTGAAAAAGGATAAACAATCATCCACAAGGCATAAACATTACACAGAATAATTCAGGCATTTTATAAAGAGATCTGGAAAAGTACCTAAAATAGTTACATTTATTTAGTATAAAATTTCCATAATAAAATATTGCTCATAATAAATAAAAAAAAAWGAGTTTCTTTAATACTGCTCTGCCCTTAAAGCTATCTTGGATGTAACGTGGCAAGACCCAACCAAAACTGAAATTTCTATTCCTCCTCTATGTCAACTTGGCAGATGGAAAGAACTTTTATCAACTAAACCCAAAGTTCGTTTCAAGGTTCATATGTAGTTATGGGCAAAAAAAAAGAGAATCCCTTGCGAAAAGTAGATTGCAATGCTTACTTGCTTTTTTATTAGAACTGAAGGGAAATAAGACTTCTTACGAACTACAAAAGCAAAGAGAAAGCTGCCCAAGTCTCCTCAGCAGCGCTGAAACCCCTGCCCGTGCAGCTCCAATGCAGGATGCTCCAAGCTTGCCAGGAAGGGTGGYGCTCAGGATGCGCAGTGCCCACTTGCTAGGCAGGTGCGTTAGACTTGACACCGGCACGTCCCATCTGCAGGCAGGGCAGCTTGGAGCAGTTCTTGAGGAGCTGCTCGATCGCGATGTGGCGGACGTTCAGCTGCGAGGCCAGAGAGTCCTTCTCCTGCACTTGCTGCGTCAGCTCCTCAAACACCTCTGCAAGGACACGGTTAGGGCAGGCGCTCGGCCGCTGTGCTCTTACCGAGTTAAGAGGCACCGCTGGCAAAAATATCACACGTGTGCTTAGACAAGCTAAAATGAGCAGCGGGATTTCGTTCCAGCRCTTCTTGGTAGGGACATTGTAAATCATGTTCTAAACTTTGTTGACCATATAAGTCACACCAGTATTTATAAAACTGGATTTTTCATTACTACAAAGTAATACAACCTCCCTCGCCCACCCCCTCCACCCCCCAAAAAAAAAAAAATCTAAAAATTCTCACCCTGAATTTGCTTGAGTAGTTTTTCATTAAGTTGTTTTAACTCTCCAGGAGACATCATATTCACTGTAATAATAAGATCTGTTAGCATTTTACCAAAGCAACTTAAGTAGTGGCAATCTGTTTGTCAACATCTCCAATTTTTACTTATATYCTAATGATGAATGGATGTGTGCAAATAATTACAGGCAACACTATTTATTAGTAAACTGTGTGAAGTTTGAAACATTTTTTTTTTTAGGTGCTTCAAAGACAACTGTCTATTCCATAGAAAAGTCCCTTTCTCTATGGAAAAGGGATATAAGAATATAGAACAGACTAGAATCAGAATTGCTTGTGTAAATTGCCTGTCATCTTTCAATACTTTCCTCACTCCCTGGAAGGAAGGGATCCTCAGTCCAATACAACCAAACAYCAGCTTATATAGAGGAGGAAAAGAAACAAAAAATGATTTCTTTTCACTTTTGTTACTTTCCCAGGAAGAACAAGAGGTTTCCATATTGCTAAGTTCTGAAGAGGCTAAGCCTTTTCTCCCAACTCCTATCAAATCTGGCAGTTAGARCATGTTAACTTTGTGCTGCTGCTGATAAAACACGCTGGAAACAGCRGAGAGGTCCTATGTACTAGTCAGGCCCTGAAGACACTTAACAGTGAAAGAAATTCATGTRTCTCCACCAGTAGCTGGTTACAGAGGTGCTCATTCCTTCCCTCGGTTAGTGACAGAACAGACAACTCCTTTCTCAGCATATGGGCATCCTTTAAATTAGCACTCACGCAACTCRAAGAAAATCGTGATTCCACATGGCAATAAACAATTAAAAAAAATATCAAGGAATCGTCCCCTCTTTCCATAGCCCCAGCAAGAATTTTCTGCCACTGTTGCATCAACAGTAGTAGATTTACACATTTTCTTCTCCCTCTGTGTGTATTGGACTCGAGATTGTTTTGAGCCATATGATTCTGGTGCAGAAAAAAAATTGGGGAGGGTGAGAATTGACCTTAACTAATAGGTTATTCAGTCTATAGATGAGGTAACTGATAAAGGAATAATATTGGTCAAAATACTTACAGTMATTTACAAGTTTCTACACAAGTGCTACATTGTTTATAGATGGTGCAAGTACTGCAGTGAGAGAAGGTACCTAGTTTTGGCAGAGGAAGTTTAGTTAAACTTTTTTTTTCCTCCCCTACAAAAAATGATATTAACATTAAAAGTCTCCAAATGGCTGCCTTCTAATCCAAAAGAGCTAAATACTATAAAGATTATGCAAATACTTATAATAATTCAAGGCAAAAAGGCCGTAAAAGTACATTTTGCAGACAAAACAGCTAGGAAAGAGAAAAATCTGTTCATGTGCTCAAAACTCTTTTATATTTCCCTGTCCCAAATTGGAGATCAGAGAGAGAAATTCCAAGTGACTAACTTCAGTTAGATAACCCCATAAACCAGGTCAAGCCTTCATAATTCCTCTGTTAACAACTCCTCTGATTTATTTAATCCAAATTTATGAATCCAGAGGACAGGTGGTCAAACAGCACCACRTACCTGTTTGGATTTAGGGCTTTAAGACTTTAAGATCCACTGTCAATGTAATGTGAAGCCTCACATAGCAGTTAAGCATTAAGTATCCATTTATAAAGAATGAAAAATGGCCAGACAGTAAAAGATGAGGTTTTGTTAGTTTAATAAAAAAAGTCTGAGAAACTGATCCTTTTTTTAAAAAAAAAAAAAAAAATCTCTGTATGTCTCCATTCTGAATTATACTACCACCTTCTTTTTCATTCCTCAGTTTTTGACTACATATTTCTCCAAGCTGTTTTTCTCTACTACTTTCTTGGGTTTCTTGAAATGCAAAGGGCCTCCTCAGTTAACTCCATTCTGATCATCATGAAGAGTGAGGGAATTCAATTTAGAACCAAAGGTTGTTCCAAAAGTACCATGGTAAGTACACAGATCTCTAAATAACTTGGCCTAAATAAAATGTGTTGCTTCCAAAGTTAATATAATGTTCCAGAACTATTTTTCTAAAACCTTCTAGTGACCTTTTTCTGATATAATGGGAAGTTATTTTTCCACTGCTTTCAGTATCACTGTAGGCATCAAAAGAATTTCCTATGCAACAGCACTACAGATGACCTGGTGGCCTAAGGGTGTTCATATTTTCTTATGCTCAAAACTCATGAAATGCACAAGAACAGCCTACTGCCACTGCAGATGCTTTAACCCTGCATTTTGTTTTGCTAGTCTGCTTTGCAACCTTACCTCTAATTCCTTCTATTTACTTGAGGCAGCTCTTTTACCAAAACATAGTTCAAGAGAGCACACATGTTCAGCACAATGTTTACCGTTAGCTTTRTAATCATCTAGGGTTGTGTCATTGCCATGGCTGACATACTAACAGTTCACTGCAGTCAAGCAGACTATAACTGTACTTCTAGTAACTACTAGTAACTCTATTGGTAACTTCTTTGCACAAGTCAGACATGCTATACCACACTGAGATATAACAGTTTTACTGCTATTTTGAACAACTAATAACCATTTCAAATTGAATTAATTTACGCRGGGAGGCAAGCTGGTCAAGAGACATTTTAGAGGATGCCTCTTGCTCTGTATTACTACATGCATAAACATACTCACATTCTTCCCTGCTGTAATGCGGATGTCTTCTGTGAACACTGGTATGTGAATCACTTTCAGTTTTTTCAGTTTTCTGGGGCTGGTTGTGTTTAGACCACAGAACACTGTTGCAGCAGAAGGTAGCACCTGCTTCTTCTAACACATCAAGGCTGAAATCAGGGGATTCTCTTTGCTCCAAAAGGCTTTGTGAACAGTTTGAGATGCTTCCCGATTTYCCATCTATCCATTTTGCAGAGTACCTGGGTACTGGGGAGTCAAACTGTGGTAGCAGTTTTCTATCAGTCTGATGTCTGAAGTTAAAAAAATGGTGCTGGGATGTTTTTGAGCTTTCAGGATCAGAGTCTAAATCCTTGTTTTGTGCATACTGTATGATCCAGTTAATTTTTTTGCTCAAGATACTTTTTACTTCTGCATACGTGCTTTTAGATATCTTTGACCGTGGACAATCCTGATTTGCTATTAAGTGGAATTTTTCAAAGCAGTCTCTGTGCCCCCTTAACGACCTTGTATGTAGAAGATCAGACTTTGGTACTCCTGTAGAAACACAGTTAAAAATCACTTCAACTGATCTTTCAAAACAAAGGACTTTGCTCACAAGCAAAGGAGACAATGAATACTTAACAGACACTTTCATAATTAACAGCTTAATCAACAAAATAAACAAGTAAACATGAGTCTAACATTTCTTGAAATTCCATTCTTGAAATTCCATTCAGCTTTTGGCATACAAAGTACCGTGCACAGAGTAACCTCTAATGCAGGACATAAATTACCTGCAAGTACCTCTTGGATGACAATAAAGACAGTAATTCGCTAGTCATGTGTATAAATATCAAACTCATATCCTCATACATATTCTGTAAGTAAATAATTCCAACTATATGATGATATTGTAAAGCAGGTCCATCTTGAAGAGCCTTCTGATACCAGTCATTCATGTTCCAGTCTTCTACGGATTATGTTATTGTGCCATCTGCTCAACAAATACTTCAGTGTGGGGGTTTATGTTATCCAAGTGGTCAAAATAAAAAAAATCATGAGTCAAGCCAAATTTTTTTACATTAGTACAAGCCTGCTGCTTAGTTATAGAACTGAATTCTATCAATACGTGACAATATTAAACTGTCCTGAAATTAATTTAATGCAAGATGGATTCTCTCTCTCCTCTGCTGGTCTCCTTCAAAGACGATCCACAGAGCTATAGCAGGTAAGTTACATAAAACCTCACAGAAACTGATAGTGATTGACACATTAAAAAGGAACACAATCTGTGGCAGTTTACAGTCGGTAACTTAACACAGATGGTATGAAAAATTATTATTTCTGCAAGCTCACAAAATCTCAGTACATAACTTTCTGCAGCCCCAGTGGATATTTTTCCTCAAATTTACCTACACAGTTTCAGCATCCAAATCCAGAATATTGAATAGCTCAACATCTGTTGCTACCATTCCTCCTTTTAATAATAATAATAATAATAATAATAATAAAAAAAACCCCACACACCAGCAAACACACACAATACTTGGTATTTGGATATTCCCAATACTGATGCAAAATGGTTCTGCCAAGAAAGTCCCCGGTTGCCAACAATGACATAAGGCTCTGTGAACCCCTGGAAGAAACTATTGTTTCTAAATTCAGAATACTCCAATCAACATGCGATAAAGTAATTTAATCTCTTAAAGAATATAGCATAAACTGAGTGTCATCCATTTTATCTTTGAGCACATCAAAAATATGAGTGATTCAGATAAAAAATATAAAATGCAAATGAAAATCTGATGACTGAGACTTCAAAGAGCAATTAGTAGAAAGGAAACACATCACAACAACTCTCACAAAAACACCCCTACACCTCAAAAGAAAGAAAAAAGAGACATGAAAGTATCTTAAATATTTTCACATTTATTAATGGTTATGAAGATCTACACAGATTAAATAGTGAATCTGTAGGAAGAAGAAATACTAATTAGTCAGCCAGGTAAACACTATAGTATCTTTTACTAGGTAGCAGAAAGTCAAAAAAGGTAAAAAAGTATATGATATTTTTTTTTTTTTTTTTTTTTTATAAATGGAGACTGCCTACCGAAATTTATGTGAATGCACTTACAGTCAAACACAGCTAACAGGAACTCTGCTGGTCTCACCTTAATTTTTTTGGTTTAGTGACTGCCAAAAGGTTTCAGAAACCCACCTGCCTAATAATCATGTAGTTTCGAAAGCCATACATACTTTTGTAACTTTTAGATACTCACAAGTAGAAAGGAAGAGCGAGAATCTTTATATTTAGGTGTGYAATTAAGAGGAAGAAGTTTACAAAGACTTCAGTTCTATCCTTGTACCTAATATACTTAGAAGAACTCTTCAGACAACTCTTCATGGTAAAGTCACCCATATCATTCAGCTATAGTTCTGGAAGAGGCTTGTTGAACCACACTGTGAAACAGATTCTGAGAAACTGCCTCTTTCTACTCAAAAGACTTAAGATCAGCCAAACCCACTTTTCCTTTAATGAGCATACAGGGCTTAAAACTGCAACAGATTGGGAAAAACTTAAAGACAAGGCAATATCTCTGGTAGCTTTATCCATTTTAGACTACAATTGCATGTTAGTCTGACCATTCAGATTGCTAAAAAAGATGGTTTCATATAATAGGAGAGGCCAAGACCTCTCCAGAATCCATTCAACAGAACCAGCCCATGACAACGGTGTGGCTGCAAGTTGTGCACACACTGAAAAGGAAAGGAGCGCCCAGAACTCCAGCTGTGCAATTCTGCCAACTATAAAATAYGGGAGCCTTACAAAAGCACATTCCAGTACCTCTGCCTGGCAACATTTGGAGCCAAGTGTTACTTCTTACCATATACAGGAAATTTTATTAGAGTTAAATCATACGATTTATTACAGTAGCTAGAAGGAAGAGGCTAGTGTCATGTCAAATTCCCCCAAAAGATAGGTGGAGACCAGACAATGCCTTATAAATTTAAGTTCTCTCCTCATTTTCATTTCAGAAATCCAGTGCATTTCATACACCAGGTAAACAAGTCACTTCTCACTGTATTTCTATTACTTCATTTATATTTTATTACACTGTAAAAAAACATCCTGCATAAGGCAGAACAAACATCCAATTGAATCATTTTAACATCTTTTCAGAACTCATGTTCTTAAGAGGAGTTTATTATGATATTAGACAAGTCAAAACATGCCAATTTAGCATTATTACAGAAACTGCTTAAAGATACTCAAGTTTTTTGTTTAGGAAAAGTATATTAAGACAAAGTAATAACGTTTGGAAGCCATTAAGATAGTATTTTTTCTTAGTTTGGATGATGCYAAGCAAGAAAGAACTGTTCAAATTACATGTTCGTACACCAAAATTTCCCCGACTTCYCTAAAGGTTCGAAAATGTACTTTTAGAATTAACCACAGCACTTCCACACTTACTGAGTGGTCGTTACATGGCCCTTAAAAGTTCAGCTTACCAAGAGCACCTCTAACTATGGTTAGACCTAAACTCATAACTAAGAGATTTACTGGAAGCTGCAACTAGTTCCACAAGTCCGTTCAAGTCTACAGAAATGAGTCACAGTCCTGAACTGCAAGTGACCACATGTTCCCTCATCAAGCTTCCCAGCAGCACGAGACTCTTGTGATTCCAGGTCAGCCTCAGGAATAAGTCCCCAGTGTTCACCYTGAAGTACTCTGAAAAGTCTTTAAAGTTTTGTGGCTAGAATATTTTATTTGCTACTTTTTTTCCCAATGTTGGTGTGCGTGTGATTTTATTTCACTAGAAACACTAAAAAGGAGTAATATTTTGGAACAAAACAAAATGAAAGTGTTAGTTTTCATTCCTTTCAGCTACATCTTATAAYCTGTTTTATTTCAGTGAGGTATTCTTCTGTAGGATATAATGTGGGGGGGAGGAGGCAAAAATTGCATACTTACAGCCTTTAAAGGAATAAAAGGTATTTTTCTAACATGAGCATGAAGTGTACAAAATGAGTCTAAACAAAATGAGTCTAAAAAACAACAAAATCAACGTAGCTATGGGGGCATCTAGCCATTCCCTCTTCCCTATCATATGACAAGACCAGAGAAATAATAATTTTAGGTATCAGTTCCGGGCATTTCTTATTCAGTAGTTGCTCAATTCTAAACACAAGCAAGACAGATTACTTGTCAGCTAGCATTCTCAAGGACTGTCATCATAGTTATCAACAGCAGATAAGCAAGATAGTAAATAAGAATTAAACTATTTTAAAATTATATGGAGCAGGTTCTTCCACGGGGAGGGAGGAGAAAATTAAAAAAAAGTATTTTTCTTGAGAAAATAGTTCACATTTTGGGAAGGAGAAGAGTGGGGAGTAGGAAGGTGGCAAAACAAAACAACACACACAAAAAAGTGCAATTAAAACATTCTCTTTTTTTTTTCCTTCTTTTATGGCTTCATTTCTGTCACAAATCCTTGAATTTCAGAAACTCAAGACTCCTAAACAATTCTGCATTAAGTCATGGCAGCATAATACAAGATATATGCAACATCTATGATAAATAATSTAAAATTATATTTGCCAATGGATACTTCAAACAAATGCTTTCAGGCRAGGATCGCAAGTGCACAGCAACAAAGATCAGATACGTGGCACAGAACACTGCCACGTTAAGTTCTCAACAAGTCTAAACAMCACAGATATTTAGTATTGAAGAGTCTCCCAACTCCTCACTATTTCATATATGTTTTGCTCCAGGTTATGTTATAAACAGAAATCTGTTGTTAGTATTATGGATTTGCTAGCAGAGTTCAGTTAACTATTCTTCCCCACCTTAAATAAATTTAAGAAGCTCTTAACAAGAAACCAGTCTCCAACACATAGCACATGATTTCCTGTCTCATGCAATCTAGTTACATATGAATATAACAATGTTTCCTGTTTCAGTCCACAAGTTACTACCATGCATACACAGAAAAGCAAAACAGTACACAATCTGAGGTTCACTTTGTCTATACAAGACATACAAAAGCTGTAATGAGTTTCCAGYAGCCCCACGCCAGCAAAATATTCTAAAACTTACCTAGACTTTGATAAAACAGCTGTGCAAAAACCAGCTTAGAAAGAATTTAAGAATCATGTCAGCACACTRATGTGCTAAACCACCTGATAGTAATTTTTCAGATGCAAACAAGTTAGCTTTGTGATAATTAATTATTTATGTGTAGTTTAGTTCATCTGGTCTCTCTGAACATGAATTAACATGGAAATAAAAAAATGAATCTAATGATTCAACTGAAGAGCAATGATAACAGATGAAAAAACTGTTCTTTTGTAACTCTTCCTCTCACACCATTTAGAAGGAAGATCAGCAAAAGCATTACTRACRTGTCCTGTAAGAGGAGAGATACTTCCCTGGGYCTCTGAAAAGTTGAAACAACAGGAGAAAGTTTAAACTCGCATCTTGGCATTCTGTGAATTCTACATGCCTCTTTTCCCCTTTTCTCCTTATTGTGCTACCAAATGTTCAGTGAACATCAGCCATCCCTATAATCCTGAACAAGCTCGGTGACAGACACTACAGCAGAACTTCCAGCTCCACTCACACCAGTGATTTCTGTGTATTAACTAAACAGCCTAATATTAGAATTGTAGTTAGTAGTACAATGTCTTTCATCACAGAAGAAAAATCTGCTGTTCAAAAAATTATGGGCAAAGGTTTTTGATAAAAAACATGATTTTGTGACAACATAACTTATTTTCCTTGTTAGATAACTGTTGAGTTTCTAACTAATATAGCCTGTAGAAGACCACTGAACAAAGAACTTAGTCTATATAGAAGGAATCAAAGAATAACTTGACTATATATCAGTATCAGTTATTGTTAGAACAAGAGAAAGTTTAAAAAGTAACCAAACACACCTACCTCTYTTTAGCCATAGACAGTGAGAGGCATCCCAACACTGACCCACAAAGAAGTCTGTTGACTCATGACAGATACAAATTTCCCCAGATTTAAGTTCTGCTTGTTTCTAATTAGACACCTTACTTAACCAAGGTCATYAGGAGCATACCATATACATACAAGCAAACTTAACAGCTGCTGAACTCAATGGATGTGGGAAGACATCTGAGATGTCAACACTAAACTAACTAAAAAACATGAGGTTTATAATGCAGCTAAGCATACTTAACCTCCATAGTATTTCATTTATATGCTTTTGAAACAGTGTTTTACATGGGATTAAGGTGGTTAGGTCATGGGCTAGATCAGTTTCRTATGTCTGGATTCACTAGAGGCAGGTTTAAACAATAAGATGCTGGAGAGAAGAGAAACAAAACCATTCAGGGGAATTTTGTTAAAATTAGTTAGCTAAATTATAAAATACCTTCTGTRCAAAGATACAAAGAAATGGAGAAATCTGCTTCTGAAATTTCATATGTAGAAAAATAAACATGGGCTATTGCAAATAGTGGGAATACTTAAGCAGGCTGTAAAATGCTCTGCTGTGATTACTAGTCTTAAGTGAGTTCTTAGTGAAACAGGAAGCTGCTGCTATTTAAGAAGATATGCACACACCTCAATACTAAAAATTAACGAGTCTTCAGCACTGTCCTAAATATTGCATGATATTTTTCTAGGTTATCAACCTGAAAACAGGAGCTACTTTACTTCCAAGGGCTACTTGTTTATTTACAAATACAACAATGAACAAAACAAAATTYAGGCATGTTTTAATTGCTTGGATTTTTTTAAAAATCAACTTTAAATAAAAAGGCAAGCTATTACCAACAACAAAACACATAGTTACTTTCAAGTGCGAGATAGCACATCTATAGAATTAATCCTCAATCCTTACAGTTCATTCAGTGAAAGAAGTAGCTAATGCTATAGTATTCAATATTCAGTAAAATAAAAGCAGGAGGTTAACATGAAAAATTTCAGGATATCTGGAATTGGTGAATATCTGAATACTTGTTGATTTTCAGTTTCATCCCCTACCTCRGGCTGTTGGAGACCATGATTTACTGGCATGTTAAAGAGCAATATTTTCTCACAGAAAAAGAAMGGAGATGAACACAATGAATATGCCMAGAATAGAAAGAATGTGTTTGTGACTATGGTCTGGCTCACAGCACAATTCAGCTAGAAATCCTTATGAAGTGCCTTCCTAAGTCACTTACACAACCTGTGTGCCATGCTAACCTGCTCTTCCTATAAAAGTAATAACAGCTCATCTTCTTCAAAACTATGCACAGAGGACAGATCTTCAGAAACTGAGGTATATTTGACACTATAATTTTTAAATAAYACTACATTTCTGTTACTATGCTCAAACAACAAGTGAAAATTTTAGTTGTCACATGAAGTTTTATATAAAGAATACGTGAATACTAACAAGAGTATATATACATTTACCAAAAATTTAGAAGATTATGTAATAGTGTTGCACAGATTAAGTCTTCASTACTGTCAAATCTATCTAAAGCTCCTAAAACAATTATATGCTGTTCCACACAAAATATGTAGCCACTTCATKAAGGTAATATCCACAGCAGATAACTTAGACATTATCTCAACTAACAGAGCACAAAAACCATCCAGCAACTTTTGAATGTATCCCCTTTTATTYGCATCAACACTTCCACTTTGTACAAAAAAAAAGTTTGATTGTATCCCGAGTACGTAATTCCATTTTTGTTTCTAATCTTAAAGCCTATAGAAACGCTACGATTCCATTCAGTACTGAGAATTGCGAATGTGTCACTTTAAAACAAAAGAATTCCAATTAGCTGCCATTGTTTCATGTCAGACATCTGCTATAAAACAATGCAAAMACACAAACATGCCTATTCAAAACAAAAGCAAAGCATGCAAGTTACTATTGAAGTATAAAAGTACTGTTTGGATTAAAAAGTATATTGCCTCTTTATTAGCCAGGAGCCTCAAAGAGGAGCCAAACAATTAAAACAATACCAAACAAGTATTTGAAAATGATTCTGATTTGACAATATGACTTTCAGATTTCTGGAGGATGAGAACAAAATTGTTCTTCTTATATATGCATAAAAGTGTGATGCATGATAGGAATAGTATACTGAATTACTGAATACTCAGCCTTACAGCTCTCTCCCTTCTAACCTGTCCAATATTTTCAGGATTCATGATAAGCAACTAGAACATCAGACACCCATTACATCTCAAAGTACACCCTCTCAGAAAGGTTTTTTAACTTACTCTCATATACACCAAACAGAGACAAAGAAAACACCTATCACCAACAAACATGGTTATTCATACAGTCACATTATTTAAGAGCCTTCCATACAATTGTCCAGCAACAATTTGGATTGTTCTAGGTAGTCACATGCACACTGAATTGGCAAATACGGCTTTATATAACTGGAACAAGTTACATGGCTGTCCAACCGATCAACAATATAATTAAAAGTCTTATTTAAAAAAAGCAAGATCCCTAATTTACTATTCATTCACGTCTAATATTAAACTTACAAATAAAAAAAAGCAACAAGCTGGACAAATACTAAAACAAAAGGCTTGGAATTCAAAAGAGTTATAGACATATTTACTGAATGCACATTATTTTGAAGCCCAGAAATTATACGTACTAGAATTATCTACCAAAAGGGGGCCAAAATTTCTGTAACTTGCACTGCTTAGCATGTCCATATGCCAGAAAACTTKGAGGAGCTTTGAAACTGAATACAATTTTATCACATACAAGTCATCATCCTATGAAAACACAAAACAATTGTCTAATTATTTCCAGAGAGGGTAAAACACCAATAAAAAGACTGTTATACTTGAGATTTACATTTAACTAACATACAGACTTCTCAAAACCTTTGTAAACAGAAAAACACACATTCTTCTCCATCTGAATTAGTGCCAGAGAATTTCAGAAGCTCCCCAAAAGCCAGTACGTCTTTGTAAAACAGTATCTTTTCATTTAGCTGAAAGCAAATCTGACGGCAATGGAAACAACACACACCTAATGGAAAGGAGCTACTCAGGAAGTTGCCAAAAGAATAACTTGGTCAGCGGAGGCACAACGCACACATACAAGTTTCCAACCTCCAAACTTCAAGGAAACTTATGGATAACGCTCTCATCCGAGGGGACCGCTGCGCCCAGCCCTACCTTCGATGTTCAACTCGAAGCAAACGTGGCAGAAGGAGAGCGTTTCCCTCTCCGTGCCCAGCTTGCAGACGCTGCAGACGTTGTCGTCGTCCAAGTCGATGCTCACGAACTGCTCTTCGTTCATAGTGCCCTGCGGAGCGGCGGCAAAGCAAACAAACAGAAGCCGTTATTTCTAACGCGCGCTTTCTAACCAACGCGCGTGTTTCTAACCAGCGTGGGGACAGAAACACCCAAGGCCGCCCCGAGCGCCCCTCACCGCCGCGCGGCTCCCGCCGCCGCCCGCGCTCCGCTATTGTTCGGCCGCGGCGCCAGGCGCCGCCCGCCGCTTCCGGCCGGCACCACGGCTGCGGGGGAGCGGCGGGCTCCCCTCCCCGCCGCGGCGCTTGGGCTCTCCCGCTGCCCGGCGGCGCTACCGCCCACGCGCGGGCCGAACCACTGCGGCCCGGCGTGGGGGGAGGTGCTGCCGCCGTGGGTGTCTGTTGGACGCCCATGGCGGCCCTGCGCCTGGGGCGGCCCAGGACTCTGAGGAGGAGCGCGGGGCGCCCAGGGCTGGCGTTGAAATGGGAGGAAAGACAAGTGAAAATGTTACTGTGTTCATCAGTATGCTCATGGCACATGTCTTTGATTGTGGGGCKGGTGTGACTCTCCCTTGTGAACCCCTCTGTGTCTGGTGTCCCCTTTTTTGAAAGCTGCTTGTGCAAGAAATAAAAAATAGGAAAATTAAGTTGCAAGGAGAAAATAATTTTAAATAAAGATCATTTTCTACAGGACAAAGGCGAATGGGCACAAGGTGAAACCCAGGCAGTTCCATCTCCATGTGAGGAAGAACTTCTTTCCTGTGAGGGTGACAGAGCCCTGGCACAGGCTGCCCAGAGAGGCTGTGGAGTCTCCTYCTCTGGAGATCTTCCAAACCCGCCTGGATGCCACCCTGTGCSCCGTGCTCTGGGTGTCCCTGCTGGAGCAGGGGGGTTGGACTAGGTGGTCTCTAGAGGTCCCTGCCAACCATTCTGTGATTGTGTGTTTTTAAAATCTCCAGGAGAATTTTTTTGTTTGCTTCTCACTCCTTTTTTCTTGTCTATTTTTGCTGCATTGTATGTTCTTTGCTACTTTATAGCATAGTGAATGTGTTGGTATCTTTACAGTTTGAATTTTCTATTTTTTGAATTACTATTTTCATGGTATGCTGCCCTGATCAGTGAACAGGAACAGAATGGGAATGAGCAATTTGGTGTTACTTATATCTCATTTGAGGGCAAAGCCTACAGTTATTTCAGTATATATTTGCATTTAATTAACTGATGATATATAATACTCAGTATATTTGCAGTTCAGGTTAAGYTGGGTCAGGAATACAAAATTCATTTGTGTATAAGAATGGAGACTGAGGAAAACATGCTGAATGCAGGGAGAAAATGAAGTCAAGATCTGCTGCCACATGTGCACACAGAACTGACCAACCTGGGCTGAATTTTACTTGTATCTTTTCATATCTCAGGATGGTCGTATTCTTACTTGAGCTTTCTAGGGGGGGGAAAAAAAAAAGTGGTCCTCAATGATTGATTTTACTTTTTGTTTTGTGTACCTAAGGATGAAGGAAAGGTCAATGTTAAACAAGATTAAAAGTTACTTGAGCACAAAAGGAAAAGGAGGAGCAGAAGGTGAGTATGCATCGTAGAGAACCACGATTAAAGCTGCCTGCATCTACATTTGGCGTGATGGAAAAATCAAGTAGGCTGAGAGTAAACAGAAAGTAAAAGTTAGCTCTGTGCTTACACTTTGTAGGAATWAACCACAACTCATAGATCATATCTTCATGAGAATTTCCCCAACTCATGGAAATTACCTATATCACATTCCTACATGTCAAAGTAGGTTTATTTATGAGAGAAATAGTTCTCCACTGTCTCCTTCCTTGAARCACTTGTTTTTCTGCAGAATTAATAATCTCTTTTACTGCTTTCTAAGGAGATTTTCTGCATTTTTTTTTCAAAAAAAGAAAAAATAAAAAAAGGAAATCTCACTCTGTGTCAGACTTCAGTTCCTCACTACTCACTTTTAAACAGTGAGTAGATTTAAGATCTGCTTCTGTTGCAGGATGTGRAGCATACTTTATTCTAGACCTTAAAGAAATCTTCCTCAAATTGCTTTGCCTGTTGGTTGACATGAGACTTCAGAAAGAGGTTGTATTTCCTTTGTTTTTGTGATATGCACAGGAGAGTGGCAAAGAAGGAACAGCCTGATATCATTGCAGAAGCAATATTAAGACAGAGAAAGGGCATAAGCCTGAGGTAGAGGATTTAAAAACAGGAAGGAGAGACAGTGGTAGGGGCTTGTAAGTTCTATAAATAACAGTATTCTTCCCGCCAGACTCTGATGCAAGTTCAAAGACTGTTGAGTCTCCTTACCCCACCACACATTATCAGCTGTTAAATCCCATCACAAAGAAGTCACTAATGTCGCTAACAAGCTGCAAATGGGAGACAAAATGGTTTTAGATAGTGGCTGCGGCTTTCCTTTTAAAAAATCATTTTAAAGTATTTRAGCACAGATAGCTAGATAAAAGTAATGTTTCAAAGACAAAACTTTAAAATTTAAGGCAAATGCCATCCCAAAATGAAGACTTTGGAGGAGAAGACGGTGCTCAGGAGCAGCCAGCATGGATTCACCAAGGGGAGATCATGCTTGACTAACCTGATAGCCTTCTACGATGGGGTGACTAGAAGGATAGAYGARGGCAGAGTGGTGGATGTCATCTATCTGGACTTCAGTAARGCTTTTGACACYGTCCCTCACAGCTTCCTCCTGGGCAAGCTCGCTCCAGAAGTGTGGGATAGATGGGTGGACAGTGAGGTGGATTAGGAACTGGCTGAATGACAGGGCYCAGAGAGTGGTAATCAGTGGTGCTGGAGGCCTGTGGTTAGTGGTGTCCCCCGAGGGCTCAGTCCTTGGTCCAGTCCTGTTCAATTTATTCATTGATGACCTGGATGAAGGGATGGAGTGCTCCCTCAGCAAGTTTGCTGATGAYACYWARCTGGRAGGAATAGCTGACAGCCCTGAGGGCTGCGCTGCCATCCAGAGGGACCTGGACAGACTGGACAGCTGGGCGGCGAGTAACCTCATGAAGTTCAACAGGGGCAAGTGTAGGGTCCTGCACCTGGGGAGGAATAACCCCAGACATGCCTACAGGCTGGGGAACGACCTCCTGGAGAGCAGCTCCGCAGAGAGGGACCTGGGCGTCATGGTGGATGACAAGTTGACCATGAGGCAGCAGTGTGCCCTCGTGGCCAAGGCCAATGGGATCCTGGGGTGCATTAAGCAGAGCGTCTCCAGCTGGTCGAGGGAGGTGATTCTGCCCCTCTACTCAGCCCTGGTGAGGCCGCACCTCGAGTACTGTGTGCAGTTCTGGGCTCCCCAGTGCAGGAGGGATGTGGAGCTGCTGGAGAGAGTCCAGCGCAGGGCYACAAAGATGATTAGGGGYCTGGARCATCTGCCCTATGAGSAAAGGCTGAGAGAGCTGGGCCTSTTCAGCCTGGAGAAGAGAAGGCTGAGAGGGGACCTGATTAATGTATATAAATATCTCAAGAGAGGGAGTGAGGAAGATGGGGCTGGCCTCTTCTCAGTGGTGGCCAGTGAYAGAACTAGAGGAAACGGCCACAAATTGAGGCACCAAAAGTTCCACTGGAAATTGCAAAAGAATTTCTTAACAGTGAGGGTGACAGAGCACTGGCACAGGCTGCCCAGAGAGGTGGTGGAGTCTCCTTCTCTGGAGATCTTCAAAACCCGCCTGGACATCACCCTGTGCCCCGTGCTCTAGGAGATCCTGTGTGTGCAGGGGGGTTGGACTAGATGACCTCTAGAGGTCCCTTCCAACCTTAAGTATTCTATGATTCTATGAAGACTGTGCAATCTTAGTTCTGTGACATGTTTATGTCTACATAGGCATATACATATTTTCCCAAGAACATTATTAGTGCACAATATTTCAGCTAATGGCTTATTAATCTTGGAAAATATCATAGCAAAAAAATTTTTTTTTTAAAAAAAAAGTTTTTTCTTTGTTGTGTGTGGTGGTTTTTTTGGTTTTTTTTTTTTTGCTATTAAGGTCACGTTTTCATTATAGTGAGTCTCTGGCAGTAATCACAGCTTAACAAATTCCCCTTGCTTCACCTTCCCCCAGCTGCTTGGTCATGTTCCCACAGTATTTCCTCACAGTGGTTCAGTGCCTGTGAGATTACACAATGAATTGATCGGTGATTGAAAAGAAAGAAAATTGACTCTAACCCAGTTGATTCTCTACTTTGCTTCGCAGTACAGTCAGTACTATTGTTGTGGGAATGCAGCTGAAGGAATAATGTGCAGATGAAAATGATTAGTGTCCCTCCTGTACCATGAAATCATGCCTTGGTCTTCATAAGRAGCTTTGCCCTAAATAGCTAAAAATCGGACATGAAAGGGCATATGTCTGTTTTTCAAGGATGTATGGATATCAAACCTCCTAAGTGGAGATACAGGCTTAAAAGTTACAAAACTTCTACACCTAAAGGAGATTTTTCCTGAAATACACAATATTAAATGGGAGGGAAGGGAGAGGTGGGATTGCTTAGGCTTTTTCAGATATACTGCAGCAAATCTGCAAGAGAGGGTAATGAATAGCTGTATAGGCTTGTGTGTGTTTATGTTGAAAGAGATGCAGGAAAGGAAAAATAAAGAATTAGAAATTCGTAACCATATGAGTAATATGCKATAATGTGAAAGCATTATCATTCCCAAATCAGTCTGGCATATTCTTTCTTCTCTGATGTCTTTGTTCTTTCCCCCCACATCTTTTTCCTCTGTAGGTCAGATGACTGGGGCTTTTCCAGTCACTTCTGCAGAACTCAGTGTTCCTCAGGCAATTCTTTGTCTGTAGCTAACAAACACAGTATATTTTCCCCACTCCTTTTTTTTTTTTTTTTTAGCTTTAAACCCCAGAGGGCTGCATTTATACATAGATAGGAACACCTTCCTCTATACCCTACCATCAGTCCCCTGTTTTGTAATGTAATAGCTATTCCCATTTGTTCAGTGGGCTCYCTATCTCACTCAGTGCTCAACCTGTTCTGTAACATTTTATTTTAAACCTTTTTTTAATTGCTATTAACCTCCTCTTATTGTGTGGTATTAAACCTAATCCAAAATAGGCAGTCCCACCTTCCTGTCATTTTCTTTGTGTTGCAGCTGATCATCTTACAGCTGATACTAGATGAACTGAGTCAGTGAAGTGATCAAATAGAAGAAAATACTTTTCTTGATTAGCTCATAGAAACATCTGTGCCTTCAACTGCATGATTGCTAGATTTGGTATAAAAAGAATTTTGTTTGGGTATTGTGACCACCATTCCAAAACTCTGAAATTATTTCAAATTGGATGTAACATCACCACACTTAGCTCTTGTTCCCAATCCTTCTGCTCAATTATCCRGTCCCTTCTTGACTATCCTCCCTTAAGTCTATGGTCCTCTTTTTGGTAGCAGTGACATTTTTGTTSGAAAATGTGCTGAAAAGTAACCAGTATCTGTCACAACCCTGTACAGTTCACTGTATGATTGCCCAGATATTTATTTTGGCACAACAGAGATTGTGGAATGGATGAATGGAAAGCAGCAGTAGAGACTATTTAAATCAATTCCAAGAACACCTGGGAAGGTATCAGTCTGTCTGCCTTTTTATTCACCCTATATTACTTTCTTCCTTCAGTTACTTTCCTCTATGTTCTTCTAATTCTGCCATATAAAYCCATGCAATTTCTACACTGCTTGTTCTAGAGATTCTTATCAGGCTACCTGTTACGTGAAAGTATTTTAAGGTATTATTGTGTCAACAGTCTTTATCTCTTATTCTGCCCCTTTTTTGCACTAAGTGAATTGTATGCCATCATTAAACTGAGATCTGCTCCTGTTGAAGTTTAGTTTTGTTCATTAATCCCCGACAGAAAACATAGTCCTGTTGTGAACATAAGTAAACTAGATCCAGTCTACCAACCAATAACCAATCCTTAGAAATACAAGTTAACCTCRATGTTTTATTCACAGATGTCTTCATGAAATACAAACTAGAAAACTCAGAGATTGCTGAATGTTACATTTCAGGAGGYTTTGGTATTGTCCCTGAAAATTTAATCCATCTAGAATGAAAAATGAGAACAAGAAAAATTGTTTATAAAAAGTGATATCCTATATCTGAGATTAAAGAAGCACATCTACAATTGTATGCATATAATAGGTCACAGAAAAGAGGAAGCTGAGCCAGCCARATTGCTCCTGAGTCACAGCAGACAAGGATGGAGCAGCAGCAGGCCGTGTCCTGTGGAAGCTTGCAGCAGGCTGTGGGCTACAGGACATCAGAGATGTGATAGATCTTAATGTGGCTGTTCAAACAAGTCATGAATGGGAGATGGAGGAGATGACTGACTGACTTCTGTCTCTTCACATTCTGGGAAAAGACTTCATAGTAACTGGTTATCCCAACTTTCCATTTGGAAGTACACACCAGATTTCCTAATCCCATAAACAAGTTTTTAGTGATTGATAATAGTGATGATCTAGTTCTTGATTTCTTAGTGGTTTTTATTTCTTAGTGGTTTTTAAATACCTACCTGTCAGGATCATTTGACAGTACAATTCCATTATTTCTGTTATATCATCCAAAAATTAATTGAATGTGTAAGTTATGGGCATTTTKMYTCTCCGTTCTTCATTTATTCACCAATGCMTTTCTGGTTCTTCTATACCTTGTATTTTTGTAAATGTATTCCATAAAAATTGTTGTTCTTTTTATTATAAATTCTTATGCTGTTGTTACCAAAACCTTGTGGTTCTAAATGATGGCCTGCTGAAAGCTGTCTTAGGTAGTCTCCAGTCTCATGTTGCTTGAATACAAGTGTGGTTAAAGGTTTGGCTAATTAGAAGTTTAGGGAAATGCCAGGGTTTCACTGGCTCCCCAAATGTGAGGACCACTCAAGACCATAGTAAGCCCTCATTTTTTGATACAGAAAGGTTTTGTATTAGTATATATAACAACAACACTGCAGGCCTAACCTTCTGTCTACAGCATTATGAAACTTGAGTAGCCTTCCATGTGTTTGAGTATCAACCTGCAAAATATTGAATTAGATGGTTATTTATTTAAGAGAAAGACATATATCACTATCTATCATTACACATCACTATCTCTTCAAAAGAATTACCTAATTTAATTTCCTTTAGTTACAGGCTTCCCCTGAAAAAAGAGCAGTATGTAAGCAGCAAGCTGTCATTCGGTAATGTGATGTGGTTGTTTCAAGATCTTAGCAAATACTATATACTTACTTAGAGGACTGATAACATGATTTGGTTTTTTTATTAGAATACAAAACAGGCTATGTTGTCTTCATACTCCAGCCTTATATAGCAGAAAACAGAAGGAGAATCTCATCTTGGTGTGAGTCCAGTTTTTTAATCCTGCAGGTTACTTGTAGGGGTTGATCTGTTAAATTGTGCTTCCCTCTGTTCATTTCCTAGACTTAATACTGAATAATCTCCCCACAAGATAAAAATTGTGTATATGTGTGCAGGAGTGGTCATAAGGAGGGAAATGAACTCTTTGTACAGTGTGTAAAATCATAAAACTTAACAAAAAGTATTAGTAAAGCCTGTAAAAAATGAGAAGTATTTTCTCTTTTAAATGCTATTGTTTGAATTACTCTCTCTGTTCCAGTGATTGTAATTCTTGAAGTGGTTCAGAGTCTCTGTGACAATAGTGCTTGCCTTAAGAAAAGTACAGCCAACTTGAAATATCCAGAAAGTTCACTACAATTCCAGACTCRTTCACCCAGTGATGCTGTTTACTGTTGCACCTACCCCTTATTGCTTTTGGCATTTACATGTCTAATATATATACAGTATATTTTATATATACATATATATAAACTATAGACCTATAAATAGATACACARACTGCTTCAGTGGAAAATAATATCAGTGTAGCATCAGAGGAAATGCACTTGCAAAAGCAAGTAATTTTAATTTYTACTAGTCCACATGGGGATCCTGTCAGAACACTCACTTACTAAGGTTACCTGTTATGAATGTATTTGTSCATATACATACAGTTACACTGTAGCATAAATGCTGTGAATCCCTCTGTGCAAATGACACAGCATTGCCTCCCTCCATTTCTGATTGGTATGGGTTGATGTGTGGTGTGCTTGGAAATAACCTATATCGTCAGGAATCAGGTARTACCATACACCAATATTAGAAGAAACCCCTATTGGTGCTTTGTAGACACATAGGACATGATGAAGGGTGAGAGAGGAAAACTTCATCAGGAGAATTTGCATAACAGATGCAGGCTGACAATTTTGGATTCTGTGGATACARAACACTCTATAACATTTCCAGTCGAACACAGTATGACCTCGGAATGGCTGAGGTAGGAGCCATCTCTGGAGACTAGTTCAACTCTCTGCTTAGAGGTTGGATCAGAAGCAGGTTGTTCAGGGCCATGTCTGACTCCATTTTGAATATCTGCAAGGATGGAGACTCCACAACCTCTCTGGGCAACATTTTTCTGTGCTTGTTCACCCTCACCATAAAATACATTTTTTTTTAACATTGAAACATACTTTTTTTTGTATTTYTCTTTGTGTTTATTGCCTTTTATTCTGGGCACCAATGAAAATAGTCTGACACCATTCCGCTYACTTCTCTCAGTGAGTTAGGCCCTGTTTTGTACTGGTGCATGGGCTTCTTCTTTCACAGAACTTTCCAGTTCAATTTGTTCAACATCATTAGATTCATGCTGGCCTGYTTCTCCAGCCTATTGAGGTCTCTGACTGGCATCACAACTATCCGGTGTATTGACAACTCCAGCCAGATTTTATCACCTGCAAACTTGCTGAATGTGCTCTCTGTCACATCAAGCTTGTCATTAGTGAAAATGTTAAACAGTATTGATCCCCAGGCTGCACTACTAAGGCTTGGTTCTGGCTGGACTTTGTACGGCTGATCACAACCCTTTGAGTCCAGCAGTTTAGTTCATTTTTAATCTACCTCACTGTCCCTTTATCTAGTCCCTATATTATCCGCTTTGCTAAGAGGATGTTGTAGGAGACAGTGTCAAAAGCCATGCTAAAGTCAAGATAAACAACATCCACTACTCTTCCCTCATCCAGTAAGCTAATCATTTTGTTGTAGAAGGTTTTTCAAATATGATTTCCTCTTTGTAAATCAATGCTGTCYTCTCCCATGCACCTTCTTACCCTTGGAGTATTTGGAAACGTCTTCCAGGTGGACTTGCCCTCAGGGGTTGAGGTGAGGCTGAACAGCCTGCAGTTCTCTGGATCCTCCTTCCAGCACTATTTGAAGAGAGAAGTGATGTTTGCCATTTCCAGTCCTCAGGAATCTCCTTCAGTCACTATGATCTTTCAAGGATAATTCAGTGTGGCCTCACAATTACATCGGCCAGCTGTCCCAGCACTTACAGAAGCATCCAAGCAGGTCCCATTGGCTTGTGTATTTCCATTTTGTATAAAAATTGCCTAACTTGATCCTCCCCCATTGAGGACAAACAGTCCATGCTCTAGACTTATCCATGAGTCTCAAGGGCCTGAAGGTCAGTTGGGAAGAGGTGAGTAAAAATTGAGGTGAAAAACGTAGTCCATATCTCAATCTTCTCCATGACCTTTGTCACTAGGTCCTTTATCCCATTCAGCTTTAGACCCACATTTTCTYTAGTCTTCCTTTTGCTGCTGRCTTACATGTAGAAGCTTTTCTTGTCCCTCACTAGATTCAATTGCAGGTGATCTTTGGCTTTACTTCCTTGCATATGCTAGATTTCTGACTAAGTTTATATCAAGTGAATTTGTCAGCCCCTTAAAAAATGTAGGCATACATTTTGTGCCTCATATAGCTTCAAAATACGTGTGCTTTTTTCTATTAAACTTAATGAGAAGAATATATTTAGTTGTGTCTTTTTACTTAATTAAAATTAAAATGACACATCAGTGTATGTGCAGTCTATGCCTTAATCTCTAAAGAGTGTCAGATAGTATTAGGCTCATTGCTGACAATGGCCTAGTTTCTGTTGATGGATTCATTAAAAGTTTTAGTCAGCAAAGTCAGGAAAAAGTAGTGACTGRTAGCTCTGAACTGAAATGCATAAAAAAAAAAGGAACCTGTTTTGTTAATCCATTCCATGTACATGAAAACAGCACAGCAGGATCAGAGAACTAATCCCATTTCAAATCAGATGCCTGCTGATTTTATTTAATGAGCTTCATGTCTGATTCTTTTTAACCCTAAAATACCTTAATGCTTAGG